>PVJA010042085.1:0-17521 GCA_004027025.1 Myocastor coypus | reverse complement strand
CTATTAATGTTGCATAGAAAAAAGAAAGAAAGAAAGAAAAAAAACAGGAAAGAATATACTTCCCTTTGGACTAAGAGGAATCAGATACATATACAATCAAAGGTTTTGCAACTGCAGTGTAGCAGCTCTATTTGTAATAGCTGAGAATTAGAAATGACCCAAATGTTCAACAAGTGAATGGTTAAACAAATTCTGTTATGTCCTTGTATCATAAAGTGCTTACTAATTTGAACTGGATTGTCACTGTATAGGCAAGGTGAACCTGAAAATATACTGAGTGAAAGAACCAAACAAAGATGAGCACATATTGTTATTTCATTTATAGAAAACTTGAATAAATGCAGACTAATCTAGAGTGATAAAAGGCATACAGAAGAAAGAGTGTTTATCACGGGGGCTGGGAGGAAACTTGGGGATTATAGATGTATTTATTGTCTTGGCAAGGACATGTTTGGTGGCTGAATAAAATTAATCAAAGTATAATTCTTATGTGCTTCTTATATATGCCAGGTATACTCTGATAAAGCTGCTAAAAATGGTATACACCATGTACACTCATAGGTTCGATAATTTTTTAGCATTATGAATAAAATTAGTTTGACTTTTAAAAGATTCGTTCTTTTAATTTTTTTTTTTTTTTTTAACTTTATGTTATGGCTGGCTCAGCTTGCCCTGGGGGTGTGGCTGGTGCAGCATGTGGTGCTGGGGATTAAACCATGGTCCCTGCAGTTGCCTAAGCAAGTGCTTTAAACTGGCCCTAACAAATTCATTTTTCAAGACTGAATAGTAGTGAATGCACTATACTGAGTTGTACATTTGTAAGTGTGAAATAAGAGAAATATTAATACTATTGGGAATATTGAGTCATGTGATACCTTTTATTCTTTCCTTCCCTTTTTCTCTTTTCTTTTTCTATTAGTACATCTTTGACCTATACATTGATCGCAGTCTTCATAGGAAATTTGTACCTATACCTATACATCCTTTAGTTTTTTCTCCCACTCCTTGCCTACCTTCAACCCTTCTTTCCTTCCCCATTTATAAAAGTTTTATTTGTGTTTTTTCTTGCCATTGTCTTTTCCCCCTTTCCCTTCCTTCTTTTCTACTCCTTCCTCATTTCTCTTCCCATTAAATATGTTATTCCTGGTTCCCAATATTTGTCCTCCATTGTGTTCTTTGAATTTCTCATGCAAGAGAAACAAACACAATATTTAAACTATTGTTTAAATACATCTGGTCATAATAAAGCTTTTATAGCCTGAGTCCTACTTTTAAAATATAAAATATTTTATGCTTCTGTAAATTGAAGTATTTTCCTAAAAATTTCTGTTTCCTACAGGAAATTAAAACAGTGAGTCATGACAAAGTAACTATACATCAGATAATAATTACATTAAATATGTCATTTAAAAATGTAGTGGTTGGAGTAAATGTTATTGGTTGTTTTTCTCTTTTGTATAGTATGCACTGGAGCGGCTGAAGGTCATGTGTGAAGAAGCTTTATGTAGTAACCTCTCAGTAGAAAATGTTGCTGATACCCTTGTCCTTGCAGATTTGCACAGTGCAGAACAGTTGAAAGCACAAGCCATAGACTTTATTAATAGGTAAGGGAGGGTTGTATTTCATTAGGCGTGACACCTTCAATGTTTTATCTCCAGAATTTTTTTAAATGTGTTTAAATCTTCAATGCAGGTGCAGTGTACTTCGACAGCTTGGGTGTAAAGATGGGAAAAACTGGAACAGCAAGTAAGATTACATCAGTTTCTGATCTGCATAAGTGAAATTGTTTGCATAGCCTTTTCATCTATGTTAAGTATGAATCACATATTAGTTTTATGAAGTAAACTGCTAGTTATTAGAAAAAAAGAGAATTTGACTACTTAGTGGATCCTGCGGCTATGCTCCTATGTAGATCAGCTGCTAATTCAAACTGAGTAAATGATCTGATTTCTTAAGACACACAGTATATAGCTGAGTCCAAGTGTTAACTACTAGACAGACATCCAACCTGAGCCCTTACAGAAAGCATTCCTGGAAGAGCTAGATAGCTCAACGGACTAAAGTGCCTGCTTAGACAGATGCAGCGGCTAGGCATTTGATCCCCAGCAAAACCCCTTGGCATGCTCTGGTGGCCCCACCCCTGGGGTGCACTGAGACACATTTGAGACAGGGTATGGTGGCATGCCTATAATCCCAGTGCTTGGGAAGCTGAAAACAAGAGAATCACTGAGTCTTATCTACATAATGAGACCATATAGACCCTGTACTAAATACATAAAAAACGAAAGCATTCCTAAAAATATGGAAAATATTTATTTAACTGCTACTTGCATTAGACAAATACCTTGTATCATGTGCTATTTTAGGCTAAGCTGCCTAATACTTTAAAAATGGTAAAAATTTGATTTTTCTTTTTCCCTAGTAAACCTGAAAGGGTTGGTTGTTGTATCATTTGAAGCTTAGATCTTTAAACATTAGAATTTAATATTTGCTGCTTTTTCTCTTGTATAAATTTAGTTTTAGAATGACTTATATTCTTTGTAATTATTTGACATGAAAAGGAAAAAGAACTGATGGGTTGAAGATTATATTTCTTATCTTGATTAGTTTTACCTATAAACCTTTAACATATTTTTTCAAATTACCAGAAGTTGATAAAAGTGAAGTGTTAGACATAATAAAATATTTTAAGTCATCAGTGCATGATGTCATCATAGTATGTGATGTGAGGAAAAGATGTATTATACTAACAACAAATAACAGTTTATGGTTCTTTTTATTTAACCATTTTCAAGCTTTAATTTTGTTCTATTAAGAAAATATGGAGCTGGGGAGATAGCTCAGTAGAATAAGCACTTGCCTGGCAAGCACAAGGGCCTGAGTTAAATCACCAGTTCTGTTAAAAAAAAAGAAAAGAAAATAAATTATATAACTTTTTCAATGTCAGTAAATGTTAACCTAATTTCTCTGAAAAAGTTGTCATGTATGCTTACCTTCAGTAGCTATTTATTGAATTGATAAGCAAAAAAGTCAAATGTAATATAGAATTTCTGATTCTAAACAACTACTGGAAGTTGAACATCTTAAACATGACACGATGGCTATATGATGGTCACCAAATAAAAAATTATTTTCTTCCTATAATCCCAGCACTTGGAAGGCTGAGGCAGGAGGAGAGGCCAGCCTGAGCTACTTAGCAAGACCCTGTCTCAAAAAGACAAAACAAAAAATACAAAGTTCTTAATATAAACTCATATTTAACACACATTAACCTAGCACGTACCATGTCCCAAGCACTATACTAAGGTGCATTATTTAAAAAGATACTTGAAGGAAAATCTTTCTTCCTGAGAAATTTATGTAATGGAGTTATATGGATATATAATTTCATTATAATATGGTAAGTGATATGATAAAAATAGATGTATGCAGATAATTTTTTCTGTGATTAAAGATTTAGAGATGGCTTTTCTGGGGATGACAGAGATGAGTTCCCCTACACCTTCCTACCCCAGTGCTAGGGACTGAACCCAGGGTCTTCACAGTGAACAGTATCTCTAGCCCTTTTTAATGTATGTTTTATTTTGAGACAGGGTCTTCGTTAGTTACTCAGCCTGAGCTCGAATTTGTCCTGGAATATACATATGTACCACCACACAGCTGAACCGAGTTTTGCATGTCAGCAAGCAAAGGAAGAAATAGTAGACATTACTGATAGGAAGGATAGCATGTACCGAAGTATTCTAGTAGTTAATCTTTGACTAATAGATTCTTAAATTTTATCCAATAAAAGACATTGTGTGTTGTACAGAGAATATAATAATGCTCACGACAGTTTTTTTTCTTCTCTTCGAGGAGTTATGGTTTAGTAGCACATTAATTTAACAGGCAATTGCAATAAGGTATGATAATAAATAATGTATATCTGTAGCAATTTATGCCAAAGAAACTTAGTCTTATTCAAGTATAAGAAAAAGCTGCTACAATAAATTGTAAAGATACTTAAAACATTGCTAGACATTGATCTGATGAAAAAAGGAGGGAAAATGTATCCTAGAAGATAAAGCAGTAGTGCATGAGTCTGAGAGTGTATTTGTGTATCTGTATGATGGGGGTAGATAATTGAAAGAAGCAGGGGAAAGTAGGCAGATGTCAGAACCCAAAAAGCTATATAACATTAGAGCTTTATGTTCAAACTGAAAAATAATAAGCATTGAGAAAAGATTATCACCTAGAGTGACCATGATCATGTTTACATTTTTAAGGGCCTCTGCATGCAGATTAGAGACTGAATTATTGGGAAGTTTTAGTGGTAGTGGTAACTAGGGAATAAGATCTAATACAGTTTGACCATTTGGAAAGTGAGAACAACTCAGAAAGGAAACAAGATTATGAGTAGACTTGATTTATAACAGTAAGACTACAAATAAGCGGAAAAAGTTTGTAAGGAATATGTTAAAGAACTATGAATTTGGATATTCTTTGGGTATAGAATGGTAAAAGAAGTAGAAAGAAGAAGAAATGGAAGGTAACTAGAATTGTTGCTTGAGCGATGACTTACTTTGCTCAGTGGTAACATTATACATAGGTATATAAACAGCATAGCGCCTGACTATAAAAAGTTAGTGCATAAGGTAAGTGGAAGTGGAAAGCTTCAGAAAGACAGGCACCGACAGTAAGCAGCCATGGTTTTCATTCTAAAACCTTAGATAAGCAAAGAGGAACAATAGAAGAGAGCATGTTACAGTCTTATTTATGCCATCGTAGCAGTAGTTGGAATGATCAAACGAGACATTCGTATCTTCAAAAATTAAAACAAGAGGTGGTCAGATAGCTCAGTGGTCCAAGTGCGTGCTTGGCAAGTGCAGGAACCTGGGTTCAATCCCTGATACCACATAATAAGCTAGCCTCTCCCCTGGCATGCTGAGCTAGCCACCAAGACCCAGTGTGGTGGTCCACACCCATAATCTCAGCACAGGAGGACTTGGGAACAGGAGAATCACTATTGGTCCAAGCTGTGTAGTGAGACCCTGTACCAAATACATTAAAAAAATATTAAATACAACTTTTGACATTTAATTAGAACAAATTGTAGGACTATGCCCTGGTTTTCTAACCCAGATCACTGGGCCATGTCAGAAATGGATAAAAAAGGAAGAATTGGGGGTTTAAGGAATTAATGATAAATTCTTATCTGACCATCATGAGTTTGTGTATCTTAACAAGGTGAAAGAATGAGTGATTGCAAATAGACTTTGTGGGGAGGCCTAGGATTAGTTATTATTATCATTATTATTATTATTATTGGTTATTATCATTGAAAATCATTAACTATCATTAGTTATCATCTTTGAAAATGATTGTTAAGTTCTGTAGAGTGGATGGAGTAAAATGAAAGTGCATGTTAAAGGAGAAGAGGGCAGAAGCTGAATTCTAGAGCAACTGAATTTATAAGAGCAAAGTATAAAAAGAGCAGACTCTTCAAAGAACTAGTACAAAAGTGGTAACAGAGCAGAATTGTGGAGACCAGTGTCCTATACTTATGGGAGTTTCTCTCCCAAAAATTTTTAAGAGTTTTAGTTTTAATAGAAAATATCAATAAGATAAATATGATATTTTAATGAGCTCCGATGACTAAAGTACAGACATTGTTCAGACATTTCAAAATGTACGAATTTTTAAAAATTGATTAAAAAGAATGTATTTTGTAAAGTATCTTAGTAAGCACCCCTTCGTTTTATTTTTCAGCCAAGCCACTGACATAATGGAAACATCAGGGTGGAAGTCTATGATTCAGTCTCATCCTCACTTAGTAGCAGAAGCCTTCAGAGCACTAGCATCTGCACAGTGTCCACAGTTTGGCATTCCACGCAAACGGCTAAAGCAGTCTTGAACTCTTCCATGAACAGTAGAAAAAAATGGAATTGACTTTTATTCCTCCAGGTCCAGAAGGATTCTAATACACAAACCATAAGTGAAAGTTGCTTCTGTTTTCTTATCTGCAAAACAGAAGCTGAAAAGGCATATTGCTTACATTTCAGGTGGATAAATTATGGTTTATACTTCAGCTTTAAATTAGACTGATGAATTCACTTCAAGGCCTTAAATTATCTTCAGTGACTTCTCTTGTTCATATGATACTTTAATTTTTTAGTGTGCCTTGTCATTTTTGACCAAGGCTATGCAGGATTGCACTGGCTCCATAATGCAGTAATAATAACTGAAGATAATAAGTTTCAAAAGGATCTTCCACCATTTTGAGAAAGGAAAAATGAATTGTATAGGACTTGTCCTATGTTGTATCAAAATTTAAAAATCAGTTCTCCTTAAAAGCACTTGTATTGAAGATCGCCAGTAATATTTCGTCTAAGTTCTGTAAATATAGGAGAACCTGCTTACCTTTAAGGTAAGTTATGGCAATATACTGCTTCAATTCTAATTTATTTTTCATTTAAAGGGGCAAATATGCAATGAGCAGGCCCAAATTATACTAAAATTTGTGATGTTTGTCTGTGTGTTAGCTATCCAAAAAACTCGGTTTATCCAAGTTTACAGTGGTGGAGAAATGATGGAGATTGAGATTTCAATAAAAAAAGCATGTTTTGTGCAGGAATAATTTTTTTAATTTATAATGATCTACATTTATATGAAGAATTCTGTAATGTTAAAAGTAAGGTTGACCAAATGTAAATGTAATGAGTGGGCCAAGTGAGAAAAATATATATGCACTTTTAATGTGTAACTTTTCTATGCTGAATGGTACATATATTTTTTTGCTTTGAGGGGATTAATAATGTATAATTATGTTTTAACTTTTGAAAGAATTTTTTTAAGACAGATGGAAGCAACTAGAATGTTTGTAATAATTGATTGATAAGAAAATGATCTTTGATTATAGGTAAATTGGTTTGGATTTCAGATATCCCTTACTGAGTTTATTCCTGTTTTTTCGTACTTTAGAAAAAGTAGCCGAACAATAAATGGATCCTGGACAGTCTACCCTCCTTCAAACAGTGAACAAATGTTATTTGCCCATGGGTGATGCATAGTAAAGGAGAGAGCTCTTAGAGCGCAGTGTCAGTCTACATGGGACTCTCCATCCTTGTCAGTGTAGACTTCCTTCTCCTTTGTGTTTTAGTTACTGTACTAAGATTGTGGATTATTGAAATTCTAAATAATGTGAACATGATAAACTATTTATAAACTGCTTTTGATGGGCCATTTCATCATTGTAAGTGAATCTTAGCGTTAAACACACACAGATGTTCACTGATAGTCCTAAGGTTTGTCCTGGGGACTTGTCCTGGAGAAGTAGGTGTGATTGGTGTCTGAAGTACATCTGACCTGTGGCCGCAGTAGCAGTGTACTTCTTGGGCAGGATTTGTGTTTGACCACAAGAGGAAATGTGTGTCACTGGAAAGAAATGTGCATCCATGTGTCTTTACGTATATAACTTTATTCTCCAAAGGAAAATGTTTTTAGGTTTGTTTGTTTGTTTTGACAAAGAAAAACAAGCTTGATATGATAAAATAGGTATTATTTTTGCTCTTTGTTAGATGTTAACTGAAGTGATCTTAGTGTGTCAAGAATGATTTATATATACATTGAGCAAACACTGTCCAGTAAGCATTTATTATTCACGATAAACTAAAATTTTGAAAAGATCTTATTTTCAGTTATCTTGGTTTAACTGAGTCTTCGCTATGTGACTTAAATTTAAAATTTGAAGAATCTCAGGATAAAAGATTCTGACCTAGTAATGGACTTTATCCTATATAAGAGTTTAATGGGAAGTAATTCACTTTCTCAGTTTCACCTTAAGTTTAAGCCAGTTTAATGTACAATTTTATTTTATTTATTCATTTGTGTTGTTTGAGACTGGATCTTACTGTGTAGTTCAGGCTGGCCTTGAAGTCAGTGTATAACCCAAGCCGGCCTCAAGCTTACAGTGATTGACTGTCCTGTCTCAGCCTCCCCCTTGCTGGGGTTACAAGCATGTGCCACCACACCAGCTAGGATGTACAACTTTAAAAATACATGTGCATATTTTTAATTTGATTTTGCCAGAATGTCACTTATGAGAAAACAGAAGTTCTGTCTACCGATAGAATCATGTTATCACATATTAAAAATGGTGTAGCCACTTATATCAAATGTAGACTATGCCAGTGCATTGTAAATTAATTCACAGATTCAGTGTATGTTCTAACCATATCCCCTTTAGTAACACTATTTAGTGAGCATTTCACCTTCTTAACTGCAGATTTATTTGAAATCTTAAGAATTTTATTATAAAGATTTTTTTTAGAGTTTGGTAGCACATTTCGTATCCAAAATGTCAAACACTGTGCTGTAATTATGAATATTCATTTTGTAGAAATGTCCACTTTTCAAATAATATAATGCCTACCATTATACTAACAGAATTGTATGGTAGTTGATTTATTTTTTTATTTATTATGTATATTTTTAGTATTATAGTTTCTTGAGGCAATGATTAAAAAAAACCTATTAATGTATTCTTATGTGAGTGCTCCATTGCCTTTCCCCACTCATTCCACCATTAAACTACATACGTTTTATTTAAAATAGGTAGTTTTTGTATAGAGCAGTCTTACCTGTTAAACTATAAACCTGCTTTTCTTTTGTCAGCTCAGAAGCCTTTTGCTTAGAAAGTAGTGATTGGTTTAAATATTACATAATAGAGAAGTAGCCATTGGATAACTGTGCTTTAGACTAACAATTAGAAACACTCTATTTGTGCCTTTTTCATTTTTTAATTTCGATGTGTATTGGTATTTGGAGCACAAATATGAAGGTGCCATAATATGGCTTACCAATGTTACCTCCTTAAACATTCTTGTGTCATTGTCTTCAAATAGTAATTGGAAAATCTTGCATGAAGTATGTGGTCATTGGGGGGAGTGTATGTGTGCATGTGTGTATATCTGTGTTCATTTGGGCTTGTGTGTGTTATGTTCAAAGAGTAGCTTTATGAAAATAGGACTCACTTAAATTTTGAACATTCAGATGAGTTAAAATATTTTAAATCTGCTTTGAGAGAAAATTGACAGCAATTATGATTCTCAAAAATGTGACTAATTTACTGCACGATGAAATGTAAACAGTGCCTTTTAGGACATCAATTATAATTGTTTTAAAATGGTAGCAAACATCTGTTTAAGTCATGAAAGTTACTGATTTATATTTAAGTTTTATCTCAAAGCTTAAATTTTCAAAAGCCTAGTTTTTAATTTACCCATTTAAAATTTCGTGCATAAATTTAAAATATAAGTGGAATTCTTTGTAAAATTGTGCATAAGGGCTAAGGGTATAATTTCAGCATGCATGAGGCCCTGGGTTCAGTCTGCAGCACTGCCAAAACACAAACAAACAACAGAAAGATTCTGGATCATAAATACTAACCATCTCTAAAATGCAACAGGGGCTTTGGTAAATTACGTTTTTGAAAATCTAATTTAGCAAGCTTTGCTAATAGCCATGTACACAAAGGTGAACTAGTCTGACTGAATATGCATGCTTTATGATGGATAAAATAGTCAATATGTTCTTGAAAAAGGGGTGAATGGATTTATTTTAGTGTTCTCAGATTATAAACACAGCACTTTCAGCACACATAAGGGTATTTTGCAAACCTTTTTTATACAGGTTATGAAATGCTCTACTTTATGTGTTCATGGAATGATACAAAGTTTAGGTCCAGTTGAACAAATATTGAGTGCCTATCATATGCAAGACTTTTTCACTAGGAATGAAATCACACAGTGTCTTCTGTTTGTAGTGTGTGAACTTTATGTTTGAAAAAAAATTCTTATATTTAAACCTTTTTCTGTTATTAGTTTATCATATACTGTAAATCATTTGATTTTTGCATTTTAAAAATGAAGATAGAATTTGAGTCCCATTTTTGAAAATAAAAGTCTGCTAAGATTATTTAAATATTAGTTCTGAGGAAAGTTGACTTTCAGGATTCAAATGTATACAAAATGACTGAACTTTTCAGCCTCATTTTTAATCAGTTGATGTTAATAATGAGATACATGCTATTTGTATCTTGTTGCTGAAAAATTTTGCCTTTCAGCAAGCACAGTGAGTTAAAATAAAGTTGTTACTACTTATTCAGAACTAATTGACTGGCTTTGTGTTTATTTGAAAAATGCAAAATCTTTTCATTTTAGACTAGTGTTGCTTTGCAAAAGAGGTATATATTTGATGAGAAAATGTAAATTACACATAGTAAATATCTTTTCTGTATTGTTTTGGAATCACTAAAAACCTCTTTAATGTGTAAAATATTCTATATATTTATAATTTGCATGCTATCCATATTGAATGACTTATTATAGTATTATGCATTAGTCTAACACTTAAGGATAACTTTTTCCATTTCCTAGCAATCTTAGTTATACCAGACAACTAAACCCTTTGATGCTATCAAAAATCATATTTGGGATAATACATTCATTAACCATTTTAGTAATAGTTACACAGTTCCTGCTTAAAAGGTATAGCCAGGTTACCAGTAAGAAGGACACAGTAAAAACATACAAACAGGAAACTCTTATATATAATACACTTCTACACTTTCCCTGGGTTCCCTCTAAAAGATATGTAAAAACTGTTGTGAAACTTGAAAAATTATCTACAAGTACAATGAAATAGG
The DNA here is from genome assembly GCA_004027025.1 of Myocastor coypus. Classification (NCBI taxonomy): domain Eukaryota; kingdom Metazoa; phylum Chordata; class Mammalia; order Rodentia; family Myocastoridae; genus Myocastor; species Myocastor coypus. The sequence continues at coordinate 6,837 of PVJA010042085.1, read as the reverse complement.
TGATAGGTCTACTAACTCTATAACCTTTTCTGTCCTCCTGGGAAGCAGCCAGCCTCAGTACTGTGGTTTAGAAGTTTGGGTTATGTTTCCTCCTTCTACATCAGAGTAATTTGTTTCTAAGAGGAGACCCAGAATGACATTTGTTTTCATCACTTTTTCAGTAGAAACCTGTTAGTCCATATCCCTCCTCTGCCCTTCTCTCTACTCCCTTCCTGGCTCCTTTGGATTCCTTTGGAGGTCTGCACACATCTGCAGTAGATAGTGAAAAGTTAGGACCTTCCTGCTGTGCTGCCCCTTTCCTTTCCCCTCTCTTTTAACCAGCCCACACTATTGTTCTGATTAGTCTGGTGTAATCTTATGTTGATCTCTGGCACAATAGCCAAATAATTATCTAATCTTACCATTTCCTGAATTAAACCAGGAATAAGTTGATATAAGCAGAAAAATTGTGGTATATATTAATAATTATAGTACAAAAAAAGCAAAAGCCATCAGCGCCTGCATGCTCTGATTTTCACTTTGCTCTAACATAGATTCGCTGTCAAAACCAGAAAAATATATATTTGCTGTATAGTTCAAACTAGCCTCAAACTCCTGTGAATCCTCCCTGAGTCTCTTTAAGAGCTGGATTACAATATGTATCACCATACCCAGGATCAAAGTTAGGCTTTTTAAAGTACTAAAAGTTATGAAGATCACTATAAATTTGTACAGGCAAAGATGAAAAGTAAAATTAACAATTGAGAGAGTAGTTAAATTAGGTGCATTATATTTGAGAAATACCAGAAATAATACAGCCAACATTTGACTCAGACAAAAATGTTGAGGTGTTCCCAGATCTTAAGGACAACAATAAATGAATTAAAGCAGTCATGTTTAATTTTAAGCATCAGTACACAAAATGGAGTACCTAGCACTGTTGGGAACTGGTTTTGGTAATGAAGAAAGAAGTAGCACATGACCTTTGACAAGTTGGTTTTCTTGAGGAAAGTACAATTATAACATTGGTAGTTGATTAGGTAGAAACAATGAAAGGACATCTAGTCAGCTAGGATTGTGGAAGTCCCAGATAGCCTTCCTAGGAGAGTGATAGATCTAAATTGAGACTGAGTAGAAATTAGCAGTGTAGTGCAGGTATCATAGAATGTGTGAAGTACCAGGCCAAGCACTTAGGCAAATACAAGTGAACATGATTTTCTGATCTAGAAAAGGAAGCAAAGACCTGGGTAAAGTAATTGGCGATGGCCATGGTTTACAGAGGATGACTTGGGATCTAATGTTTTCATACCTGCTATTTCCAAAGAAGTAACGGGAACAGGAGCAGTGATGGTAGATACTAGAAAGTTACTTTTCTTTAAAAAATGTATTTTGGAAATGAGAATATTCATAGGATTCAGACAGTTTGTGAACAGCTACCTAAAGTCTGTGATTTGTACATTAGAATGATAAATAACTTTAACATCCCAGTGATAAATTTTAAAGTTGTTTTTGTCTTCTAGTTTTAAAAAAAATCCAAGAATTGTTTAATAATTTCTAAAGTTAAGAGTATATATAGTTTTTAAATATCTACCCCATAACAAATGCTAAGAATTGATCAGAATTAATCCACATTTAAGAAGAAATTTAAAGGCACTGGCTTAAGAAACTCTTGGAGAAAAGGTTAACCTTCAGTAACATTGTTTACAAATATAAATGCAAAAGCAGAATGACCATCAGTTATACATAAAGAGGAAATGCAGCAAGGGGAAAAAGAAACCTGGAGTTGGAAAAAGCACCAGAATGCTTTCCTTCCATAAATGGCTGAGTATTGTTCAAACATTGGGTTATTAGTTTTATATTCTATTAAAAGCTACAATGAAAATGGTCGTAGATTGAACTTTGAAATTATGTATCCATTTCTCAAATTTTTACTATGAGAAGGAATGCTCATATACCATAAAGGATATAACTCAACAGCAATGACACATCAGAAATTTATATTAAAATCTGGACTGATAGTAAAGGAGTTTGATGATACGTTTTTAAGTCATTCTAAAAGTTATCTCTGAAATACATACGAGATAAACAATATATGTGTAGGCTGGCCAGATAGCTCAGTGGACTGAAGTGCCTACTTAGAGAGAGCACAAGGGCCAGAGCTCAATCCCAGGCATGCCATGCCAGCCCCGTCCCTGGGGCATGCTGAGCCATTCATTGAGACTGAGTGTGGTGTCACGTGCCTATAATCCCAGCACTTGGGAGGCTGAAAACTGGAGAATCACTACAAATTTGATCTACATAGTGAGACCCTATAGACCTTGTACTAAGTACAAAAATAATAATAATAATAGTAATAATGTAAAGGAGTACTATGCTTAAAAGTTGTCTTATACTTAAAAATGCTAATTTAGCCAAATGGCTGGGAAACCTGGAGACAGTGTTGAAGATCTGTGCACTGGTAGAAACCCTTTATGGAAATAGGATCACAGTCACAGTGGCAGAAAAGTCTTGAGATGTATACATCCTACAACAAGGAAAATACCATACAAAATTGGACTGGAGAGAAATATTCAGTTGTAAATCCACAAAAAAAAAAAAAAAAAAAATCATACTGTTAGGTATCAAGTTAAAATATGCTTGAGAGAAATATAATAGTATTTATCCTCAGATTATATACTGGGGATCATTTGTTACAGTATATTTTCTAAGCTTTACATAAAATGTGTCATATAAGAAAAATTATTTTTAAAATGTATACTCTTGAGAAAAGCAGTAATTTTGTTTAAAAAAATATACCCGGAATTGAGAAGATGTTGAAATTGAGAACAACACATTGGCCAGATTATTCCCAAATGAGGCGATGATACAGTTCATGTGGAGGATTTGCCCACTTGTCCTTACATGATCTTCATTTCTGACCATACATTATAGTACTTAGAAGGGAAATGCCACACTGTTATTAGCTTGGTGTAAACTTTTATTATTGTAAAAGCCATTTTCTGCAAAAGGAACAATAGATAAAGGCTGATATGTGGTGTGTGTGTGTCCTGTAAGAACTCAAGCAATACAAGTGTTAAAGAACTCAGTGTGTCAGACTCAGGATCCGCTCTTGTAGGAAGCTAAGGTTCTAGGCTGGATAGACCAGTGTTTCCTGTTAATGATCCAGGCAAACCTTTATTTGGTGCAAGATGCTTGGAATGCAGTGATGCCAAAGCAAGATAAACACAAGCAGAAGATACAGCCCCGCACTCTCACACATCTTCTGACACCCAAAGGGATGGTCTGTCTGGCCAGATGTTTATTAAAACCAAACTGCAGCGATTTTTCTGCTGCTGATGAGGTTTCTATTTTAAGTCCTCATTCAGATTTTTTCCTTACTCTTCATTTCCTTTATTAAGGTGGGGACTTAGATCATCAAATTTTATTTTTCTTCATTCCTAAGAGATCTTTAGACATAAAGTTTTGTAACCACTGCCTAAATTACATGCATTCCACAATGTTTTGCTATTTGTATATTGGTTACTAACATTTCAAAACCAATTTGAAATCTCTTGTGGTTTAATATGCAGCCTATGGATTTATTTTATCTTGGAGTGCCTTTTCTAGGTATCACACTTTTATTAATTTCTTCTTTTAAATCCGTCGTCGCCAGAAAAATATTGTATCTCGATTTATTTAAGTATTTAATATTATGTCCTCAGCCTGCCCTGGGAGTGGGGCTGGCATGGTATGTGGTGGCAAGGATCAATCCGTGGTCCCTGTGGTTGCCTAAACTTGCCTGAGCAGGCGTTTTAGACTGCTGAGCCATCCCACCGGCCCTGTATCTCATTTTAATCAGTTGGCATTTATTAATACTTGCTTTATGGCATAGAACATGGTTTATCTTGAAGGTTTTGTGTGCCCTTTACTGTGCTTTTTCCATCATTGGATGACATAGAGCTGTGTACAGCAATGTACATTATTGTATAAATCCTTAATTATTTTTATTTTCTGTCATTCACCAGACAAGGTTATATTTTAGTATTTTGTAAAAACTAAACAAAAAATAATAATCCGAGTGAGAAGGAAAGCATGAAAATACAATAGGGTTTTCTTTTTCTTCTGTTTGATCTCAGACTTATTCCTCTCAGAATATTAGTGGACCTGTCATGGTGTGTTATTTTTCTGTTCTCTGCACAACCCAAATCAGCTTTATGATGCCTCAGAGCTGTTAGCATATGATAATAATTCCTAAATATCCATATCTTCTCCATAATGTTTTAAATACTTGGTTTCAAATAGTATATTGTCAAGATTTTAAACAAGCTTAAAATCTAATGGGAGGCATAGAACAATGTCTCCTGTACACACCATTTCCTATGAAGACAAACTAAAGTCAAAATGGATTAAAGATCTAAATATAAAAGAGAAACATTAAATCTCCTGGAATAGAAAGTGGGAGAAAATCTTGAAGACATGGGGGTAGGCATGGCAAAAATCAAAATGCACATTTAACACTTGAAAGAACAACTGGGACCTCCTGGGGCTAAGAAGTTTTTTCACCTCAAAAGAAATTACCAACAGAATGAAAAGACAACCCACAAACTTTAAAAAGATTTTAACTAATAAGTATTCAGATAAAGATCTATCTAGAATTTATAAAGAACTAAAAGATATTATGATCCCAAAGTTCAAGGACCCAACCCAGAAATGGGCATCTGAGATGAACACACACTTCTCAGAGAAAGAAATTCTACAAGCCTACAAATACATGAAGAAACACTCCACATCACTAGCCATTCATGGAGTGCAAATTAAAACAACACTTAGATACCATCTCACTTCAGAAAGAATGACTAACATAAAGAAATCAACCAGCAACAAATGTTGGAGAGGCTGTGGGGAAAAAGGAACCCTTCTCCACTGCTGGTGAGAATGCAGACTGGTACAACCATTATGGAAAGCAGTGTAGAGACTCCTTAGAAGAGAAAGTCAAAAAATATGAGACTACTATGTCAAATTAGGAAGGAAAAGGAAGCAAACCAACTAGATAATCTTTGCACTTAGCAGCAGGATTTGGCAAAGTTACCAGTAGTGGCTAGAGAGCTCTGCTTTAACCACATGATGAGAACTTAGATCAGGCAGCCAGCTGTGTTTTCTTGATTCTGCCACACAGATTTAATCAAGCTGGTATGAGATAGTGTGGCTGTATTTTACTTCTCCGCTGCTTAGCAGCTACACAGTCTTGGAAAACTTACTTGTGCTCTAAGTTTGTTGCTATTTTTAAAAATATTAACTTTCTTCATGCTAATGTAGTGAAAAATTATATTGGATGACAGAACAGAGGTGACTGCAGCTTTTCACAAGCAACATGTATACATGCACATACACTAACTTTTGGGAGTGTGTTACTCCATTAGCACAACCACAACTATGTGAGCAAAACCAGGTATTCTAAATTTAAGGATAAATGTTATTTAGAGTCAAGAGTTTTCATCTATATTGAAGGCACTTAAACATCATGTTTCAGGTTTTGATGCAGGAAGTGTGAAGACAAAGTCAAAAAATAGACTAAGATTAAGATGGACAAGGAAGAAATAAACTGCAGAAAAATAGGTGCTGAGGTCATAACTGGAGTTTACATTGAAGTTATAGTCAGGACCATGGAAGTTAACAGTACCAAACTGTGCTGATGTAGTTAGTTATGTGGGTGTGGATTTACCACTTACACCAGCTCCGGTGCCCATCAGCAACAGTATAAATGAGATCAGTCTTTCAAAGGAGAAAACTCGATAATGCAACTGAAAATTGTTGTTTTCATAAAATATGCAAAACAAAATATTTTGACTATAGTTGGTTGTCATCTCTCTCCTCCATCCAACTTTGACTCCACTGTTCCCTAATTAGAAGATATTGAAGTGATTCCAGACATGAGACCCCGGCTAAGGAAATTGGGAATACCTTCATGATTTGTGTAATCTGGATATGCATGATAAACAGAAATGTTTAGGTACAGTTATGGCTAGCTGTTCTTGTGTAAGCATGGTTTCAGGAATAATCCTGCAAATCACTTTAACCATGTGAAAAATACAGTCAAGTTATGCATCTGTTATAAACATGTTCTATAGCACCAGTCCTGAAATGTATGACTAATGGTGAAGTAACAATGATTGAAATATGCGCAGCCAATTGACCCTACCAAAATCTGTCAACTCTCAAATATGTAAAATCTCAAAAGGCAAATTTAGTTTTATTAATATCTAGACCAACTGGTGTTCTTTAAGAGTACATATAATATACTTACATGGTTATCAATGAATGATCTTCATTTTTGACAAATTTGTGTGACATTTGTCAGAATGGCCATATATGTAGGGCACAAATGCTGCAGAAATATAACTCAAAAGTCATAAGTTATCCATTTAACATAGCATATCTCATTACCAATAACAAGTTGTGAAGCTAAAAGTATTCTTAATAACTCAGTGTTCCAACATAAATTTTATCAATTGTCTTTATTACCTCTTTAGAGATGGTATATTACAAAGTTATCAAGAGAAAAACTCAAGGGGCCAGCCAAATAGTTCAGCAGATTAAAGCACCTGCAAGCAGGTGCAGGGGTGGGAGTTTGATCCCCAGGCCTGCCATGTTGGCCATGCCTCCAGGGCATACTGAGACAGCAATAAAGACTACACATGGTGGGGTGCATCTGTAATGCCAGCACTTGGGAGGCCGTAAATAGGCAGAACGCTATGACTCTGATCTCGTAGTGGGATCCTAAACACCCTATAGACCCTTCCCTAAAATACAAAAAAAAAAAAAAAAAAAAAAAAAAAAAAAAAAAAAAAAAAAAAAAAAAAAAAAAGAGAAAGGGAAAAA
>PVJA010042084.1:0-17530 GCA_004027025.1 Myocastor coypus | reverse complement strand
GGGGCCCCCCCCCCCCCCCCGAACAGCTCTTGACTCAGTAGGTTTGGGTCGGGACCAAGAATTCTTACTTCTAATAAAAGGTCTCAGGTGCTGCCATTGCTCAGGGACCTCTCTGAAAATAAACACTGAGCCTACCCCAAACCAGCTGGGTGATGGCTCTCCCCACCCCTCGCTGAGTATTTTGTCCTTCACAGTGGGAAGGCGGAACTACTCCTTCCCAAACGTCCTCCTGGCCTGCAGCCTGCTCCATCTGTTTGGTTACAGAGACGCAAGATGTCCAGCATATCCCCAAGGAAGCTGAAGAGCAGTTTGGATCCAGTTCTTTATTGACTGTCAGAGGAAAGGCATCCATGCTTGATAACAAGTTGCTGGTCCCTCTACCAGGCTCTGTGGTTTGTCACCAAACTGGCAAGGACCTTATTTTATGGCATTGGGCAGAAAGCCTGACCAAGTCACACAGGTTCTCAAGTAGCACAGACCGAGGGGAGGTCTTTCTTTGCATTATTGGGGATTGAATCCATTGGTGTTCTACCAATGAGTTACATCCCCAGAACTGGAATTTTACTTTGAGACAGGGTCTTGCTAAGTTGCCCACACTAATTTTGAATTTGTGATCTTCCTGCCTCAGCCAACCAAGCATCTGGGATAATGTGTGTTTCACTGTGCCTGGTGGTGGGTGGGGAAGAGAAGAGGGCATTGGTCTCACAGTGCACAAAGGGCCAGCACATGGTGGCTACTCTTACCCATTCCACTAGCCCTGTAGTGGCTACCTGTGTGGCTACTGCCTGAGCCAAGCATTCTGTGAGGTAGCTGGACCGTGGGGAGACCATGACAAATGCACCCAGGACCTGTTCCAGGGTGAGGCCTGTGACCCACCTACAGACAGGGCCATTGTGAAGACCCCAGTGTCAGGATCCCTATGCTGGTGGAGGCCGAATTCTCTTTCCTGATGTGATTCTCAGTCTCCTCCTGGGAGGACATTAGCATTCCTGATAAGTGCTCAGAGCAATTTTCTGATAAACTTTAACAAGATTAAAACCCCTTTAGGGAAATCAACTACCCAGACTCTTGGCTGATTATCAGACATGCTTTGTCTTGTATTCAGCTTAGTAATTATTATCTAACCATTCCCTTTTCCTCAGAAACGTCTTTAACGAAAATGGGACGGTGGATTTGGCTTTGTGGCAAGCTTGAAATGAAACTTTGACACACACACTTACAACTAATTTATCTGAAAAAAAAGGGAATAATCATGATAGAGATAGGATGTAAGAATAGTAACCAACACTAAGTACTTCCTGCTTGTCAGACATTCTATTGACGGCTCCCCATTCTTCATAATGTATTGAGTTACAATAATTCTGCTTTGCTTCTAAGATGCTCAGAGAGGAAATGACCTTCCTAAGATCATGGCCTACTGCTGGTAGAGTCCGCTAGACTCTCTGCCTCTACCCAGCAGATTATGCAGGAGTATGGAGAGGGGACAGTCACCGAGGAGGGTGCCATGCTGTCGGCCTGCAGAGGCAGGTCAAGAAATGAGCTGGCTTATCCAGAAGAGTAGCAGGGGTGGGCTGTACGGCCCCAGTGAGCAGGAGGAGGCACAGCCCAGAGTCAAGACCCAGGGCTGTTTGGAGGGGACTGTGGAGAGGGCTGTGACAGCAGCAGGAGGATCCCCAGCCTTTCCAATAGAGGAAAGCTGGCACCTGGTATCGAGGACCTAGTGTGTTATGCCAGTCCACTGTAGATTCCAAGAGCCCATTTCAGGCCCAATGCTCGCTAGCTGTGTGACCTTGGGCAAGTCACGTCACTTCTTGGAGGTGAAGGCTTCCTTACTCAGTTTAGGGAGCACCTCTCCCTGAGCACTGGGGATGAGAGCATCTCCCTCCTAGCACTGCTGGGAAGATTCAAGGAGCTGAACCTTGAAAAGCCACCAGCACATGCCTGCCACCTACCATAAAAAGCCAGGGATTGCTGCCTCAGTGCAACTGATCCCACGATGGCATCACACTGCTCTTCATTTTCTAGGAGGCTTGAAGAAAAAACAGTGCAACTGATCCCACGATGGCATCACACTGCTCTTCATTTTCTAGGAGGCTTGAAGAAAAAAAGTTGAAACTTGCCATTTTCACATAGTGTCAGATTTCAAAGAAGCTGTAAATGTTGTATAAAGGGTTTTTGAAACCCCTTCACAGAGATTATGCATCTAGGGCGGGGGCATAGCTCATGGCCTTGTCTGGAATGTGTGAGGCTGTGCGTGCCTTTGCCAACAGTGCACAATAAATAAAAGCTTAGTTGTTTACACACCTACAGACACGCCTGTGTGAATATCCACCCCCCAAACTGTTTACAAGTTAAGTGTAGACCTGTTGGCGCTTTACCCTCCACAGTTCAGCTTGCATTCCCTGAAAGCGAAAGCGCGCTCCTTCCTGTGCGATCTGAGGCAGTGGCCAACATCGTGACATTAACATGGCCACCATGCTGTTATCCAAGCAGCCGGCCTGACGCAGATTTTTCCGGTCATCTCATAATATCCTATTGAACAGAAGAAGGTCACCTACGACGTTTACCTGTCTGTCCTCTTTGGGGTCCTTGACTCGTGAATAGTGCCCAGCCTTTCTCTGTCTCTTTCATGACCTTGATGTATTTGCAGAGTACAAGAAAGGCGTGGTGTGGCAGGAGATCTCTTTGCTTGGTTGTGATTGCCCTTTCCCTAGATTGGGTCCATGTTAGGTGCCTGGTGCAGGGCTGCCACAGCACCTGCCCCGTGCTCGTGTAGAACACTTTGCTGATAACCCCCGCCGGGAGTCGAAGGACGCGCTTGCGTGAGACGGCCTGCAGAGATGTGATGCCTTCGAGGAGCCCCTGACCGCTGAGTCGGGGGCTCAGCGGGCGCCAGGGAAGCTGCAGGGTTTCTCTTCCAACCTAGGTAACCCAGAGTCCACACCGTCCCTCCCGCCCGGGACCTTCCAAGGCTCTATCAGTAGAGGGCGCTGTAGTCTGCGCTTTCAATGCAACTCCCGCCTGCCAGGAGCCAGCTCGCCTGGGTGTTGGGGTGAATTCAAGGCGACCCCGCCAGCGCCTATGGTTGCTTCTGCTGCGCGTGGGCTTCTCTGTTTGCTTGGCTTCAGCCCCTGTGCCGCCCAACACAGTGTTGACGACCTGAATTAGGGTCACGGTGCTCACTTCTTTTCTAGTATATTCCATTGAAGTATCTTCAAGGGAAGAATGAGGATTAGAGGTCCTGTTGGACCCAGTCATTCCCCTTCTGGGTATTTTTCTAGAACTGAAAGCATCATACCACAAATGTGCACCCGTATTTATAGCAGCACAATCTGTTGCAGCTAAGTATTGGAAACAACCCGAACGCCTATCAAGTATAGAATGGATTAAAAAAGATGTGGTGTTGAGGCTGGGGAGATAGCTCTGTGGCACAAGTGCCTGCCTGGCAAATGCAAGGTCGTGAGTTCGAATCCTGGTCCCGCAAAAAAAAAAAAAGAAAAAAAATATGTGTTTGTGTTTAATGGAGTACTACCCAGCTACAAAGATACACTTGAGGCTTTTATAGGTCAAGGGTTGCCACTAGAGACCATACTTCTAAGTGAAATAAAACAGGCCTGCATGGGCAAACATTGTGTTGTCTTCCTGGTGTAAGAACCTGAAAGGGTAAGTAAAATCTGCGAGATACAACAGATACTGTGAAAGAGAAAGAAACTTCAGAGGGAAGGAATACTTGGAATGAGGGAAAGGAGAAAATATAATTGTACTACTAATTTCTATTGCTTTGTTGAAAGGACCAGTTAACAGGCAATTGTTTGATCAGTTTTGCATGCCTATATGTGATAATCTGAAGATAACAATATGCAGTGTAATAACCATCATTAATTTCCTATCACCTTATTTTGAAATTCTGCATCACTTTTTTTTTCATTTTTATTTTTTATATTATGGCCGGCTACTTGTTATGATCTACCTTTTTTTTTTAAGAATCTTATTTATTTTTCTTGTTTCAGAATTTTTGTTTGTTCGTTTATTTATTTATTTTTATGGCCGGCTCAGCCTGCCCTGAGGGCAGGGCTGGTGCAGCCTGCGGCGCCCGGGATCGAACCGCGGTCCCTGAAGCCACCTAAGCTTTCCTAAGCAGGCGCTTTAGACCACTGAGCCATCCTGCCGGGCCCTGATCTACCTTTTATTTTGCTCCCTGTTTAGATTTTGGGCTTCTCGGATCAAAGAAACCACGTGACACTTAAGCTGTGTTCTTCCGCTCAACACTGTGATCTCCTGGTCCGCCTGCTGGGGGTTGGATCTGCGGGGTCCCGGAGGTCCTCAGTGTTAAAGGTGGACACCCTACTATTGGAGGGGCGAGGCCTCAAGAGGGGCCCGTGGGAAGGCTAAGACCCTGAGCCCGCAGCTGGGAAGAGAGGGGCCCCTTTCTGTCTCTTGGCTTCCGGCTGCAGCCTGCACTGAGGGTCTGCTTCACCCTGGCACCCACAGGGTGCAGCTCGCCAACGCCCAGAACAACAGGGCTGATGGGTATGGGCTGGAACCCTTGATCCTGGGAGCCAAAATAAAAGCTGACGGCTCTCGCAGTGGACTGTCCGGTACTTTTCTGAGATGGAACAAAGCTGGCTGGCACTTAGGGAAGGCCCGGGATCCATCTCTGGAGCGGTCATCGAGGCTGTCTGCACCAGACAGGAGAATCTAGGGCTAATCAAGGTGGCCCCTGGCACCCAACTCCGCTTCAGCCCCTGGTGTTAGTGGGTGCTCAGGGTTAATGGAATGAACGTTGGACTGCGAGGCCAGGTGGAGGGAACTGCTAGACTCACAACAGCAGACTGGAGATAGAGCCCTACAGCTGGGCTGAGATAGAGCCCCCGGCCAGCTCTTAGCCCAGGGATGAAGTAGCCCGGGCCTGGCTTTGGCTCACTCTTGGCGGGGAGGGTGGAGGAGGCTGTGCGTGGAACCTGCTGGAACCTGTGCCTTCTGGTAGCCTAGGAAGGCGCTCTGCTACTTAATGTGAGGACGCTGGGGAAGCTACTGGCCTCTTGGTGCCGCCAGCGACTGTACTGCAGAAATCGGGTCCTAGAGGAAGGGTTAGATTCCTGGAAAACCCCTTTAAAAGAAATTATATTTGATTAGCTTATTTATTTTATTTAAACCTTGTTTATTTGTGTTATGGCCAGCTCAGCCTGCCCTGGGGGTGGGGCTGGAGCAGCATGAGGTGCTGGGGATTGAGCTGCAGTCCCTGTGGTTGTCTAAACTTTTCTAGGCAAGTGCTTTAGACCGCTGAGCCATCTCGCTGGCCTGATAGCTTATTTCTTTTGCACTCTGATCTTCTGATTTTCCTTCCTGGAACACAGTCATGATGGCTGCAGCCACAGCATCTTGAGTGTGAGCGTGAGGAAGAGGGCCACATTTTTAGGATGGCGGAGAGAAAAGCTAGGAGACTCAGTACGCTCTCCTTTCATCCTCAGAGTGCTTTACACTGCTCCTTGTGAGAGAGAAAAGCAAATCCCTGTCTTGACTGAAATACTTTTATTTGGTTTTCTGGTTCTCTGAAGTTAAATGTAATCCCTGATTATGATATTAATAGTTGTGATTATTATGAACTCACTGTGACAACAAATAGAAAGCTTCCAGAAAATATATAAAAATACATCACTTTTTATAATTTACAGGCATTAGGTTTATCTCACCTGACTTTTTTTTTTTTTTTTTTTTTTTTTTTTTTTTTTTTTTTTTTTTTTTTTTTTTTTTTTTTTTTTTTTTTTTTTTTTTTTTTTTGCAGTACTGGGGATTGAACTCAGGACCTTATGCTTGCCAGGCAAGCACTTATTCTATGGAGCTGTCTCCCCAGCCCCACAGATGTTAGGCTTATTAGGGGACAAATAATTACTACAAGAATAGTGTTTCTGAGTATTTATCTAATTTTTTTTTTTTTGTCTTTTTGAGACAGGGTCTCACTATGCAGTTCAGGCTGGCCTTGAGCTCACTTTTGTAACCCAGGCTGGTCTTGAACTCACACCGATCCTCCTGCCTCAGCCTCCCAAGTGCTGGGATTACAGGCGTGCGCCACCACGCCCGGCACTATCTAATATTTAAAAACTTATTTGGGGGGTTGACCAGATAGCTCAGTGGATTAAAGTGCCTGCTTAGGCAGATAAAGGGTCGGGTGTTTGTTCCCTGGCCTGCTGTGCTGGCCCCGCCCCCAGGGCATGCTGAGACAGGGAATGAGACTCGGTGTGGTGGCCTGCACCTGTAATCCCAGTGCCTGGGAGGCTGAAAACAGAATCACTACAAGTCCTATCTGTGCAGTGAAACCCTGTAGACCCGGTACTAACTACAAAAGCAAGCAAACAAACAAGCAATAAATAAATAAAGAAAACCCCAAAACCATGCAGGTGAGCCAGATGTGTGTCTGTAGGCCTAGCACTCAGGAGGATGAGGCAGAATGATCAAAAGTTGAAGACCAGCCTGAGCAATGTAGTGTAATCCTGTCCCAGAATAAATGAAATGGCCTGGAGACGTGGCTTAGTGCACCCTAGATTCAATCCCCAGTACCACAAAAAGCATAGCAAAGCAAAGCAAAACAAAACAAAATATAAAAACAAACAAATAAAGCCCCTAAACATGCAGATTAGTGGAAGGAGAATATCCTAGTGACACAAGGTGGACCCAAAGAACAAAATCAACAAAATACATTAATCATAGGCCATGTAACTCAAAGAACTTTCTCAAGGTACACACATATGTCCAGCCAAGCAGATGGAGGAGCAGAACGAGACTGCACCTGGAAGGCCGCTTACTCTCTGCCTCTGTCACCACATCCCAGGGAAACTGCTTTCCTGGCTTCTCATGACAGATTAGTTTTGTCTTTTTTTTTTTTTTTTTTTTTAATGTATTTGATTACTATAGGGTCTCACTACACAGCTCGGACTCATGGTGATTCTCCTGTTTTTAGCCTCCCCAGTGCTGGGATTACAGGCACACACCACTACACTCAGACTGTGGCCAGCTCAGCACGCCCTGGAGGCAGGGCTGGCTTGGCACATGGTGACTGGGCTTGAACTGGAGGCCCTGAGCTTGCCTAAGCTTGCCTAAACAGGCACTTTACTTTGCTGAACCATATCACCAGCCCCCATACTTTTGGGAGATTTTTTGAGACAGGATCTCAGTATGTAGTTCTGGTTGGCCTGGAACTCATAGTGATCCTCTTGCCTCAGTCTCCCAAGTGCTGGGATTACAAGTGTACAACATAATACCTGGAAGTTCTGTCTGTTTTTGAATATTACACAAATAGCCTCAATAGAGCATGTAGTCTTTTTTTTTTTTTTTTTCTTGTTTCAGAACTTTTGTTTGTTTGTTTATTTATTTTATTTTTATGGCCAGTTCAGCCTGCCCTGAGGGCAGGGCTGGCGCAGCATGTAGTGCCGGCGACCAAACCATAGTCCCTGCAGCCACCCAAGCTTTCCTAAGCAGGTGCTTTAGACCACTGAGCCACCCTGCCGGGCCCCTTAAAGCTAGCTTCTCACCTTGAGTGAGACATGATCAGGAGCATTTCTCTGTCCTTAGGATTTAGTGTAGGAAGTGGTCAGAATTGAAAGCTTCCCAGGCACCCTGTCCCCAAGCTCTCTTTGTCCACTTTGACCTGGACAGGCAACCATGGAAACTCTTTTTTGCTAACACTGAAGGTCCCCCACAGACTAGGTAGCCCTGCCAAGATTAGCTGTCCCACAACTGTTCCACCCGCCCCCCAACCTGTTACCAGGCTCTTCCAGCCCACGATCACTCTCCCTGAAAGGTCCTATAAAGTCTCCTGCCCCCCTTTGTTGGCTACTGTCTTGGCTCATTAGACAGCCAGCCTGCTTGATGCCCCCAGTAAATCTTCTGCTTGCATCAGAATGCCTGGCCTGGTTGATTGCCTGGGTTTGTACCTAACAGGAAGTTTCCATGCCTTCGGCCAAGCACACCTTAATGCATTGTCTATCATGTTACCAGGCACACAAGGTCCTGCTGAACTCCACTTTCAGAATGACCTGTGGTGTGTCCCAGGGCTCCACCATGTTCATAACTTTTTATTTTGATTCCAAAAATCAGCACAGTCTCTTAATTTGGTGAGCAGCCAGCTCTCAGCTTGTATAGAATGTAGCAACAGACAGAGGCAGTTGGCATAAAGGGTGCTCAGAGGAATGGACGATGGTACAGTGCCCTCCCTTTTCCTCTTCCTTCCCAACACCTGTCAGGTGAATAAGCAGCAGAGATAAAATAGCAGTACGTTGAGAACAGGGTATCTGTAATAGATGTGGTGGATCAGGAAACCAACAAAGGCATCGTCTAGACATGGAGATATTAACTAAAGATTTAAAGATGACCTCAGCAGGCCTTACCTCTCACCCAGATCTCAAAGGGACACCGGTTTCTTCAAAGTCAGTGACAGCGTCCATAACAGTCTGGCCAACATCTTTGCTTGGAAACACAAAGACTCAGCCAGAAGTATATCCACATGAGTTAGGAACAGGCTCTTCTGGACAGGTCTTTAAGCTCCTGTGTGGTGGGGACCTGGCTGTGACCCCAGGAACCTTGTCACCATGACTTCTGTGATGTATGCTCCCAACCCAAACTAACAACTGAGTGCTAGGTGGGGGCAAAGAGAGAAGGAACAGGTTCTCCAATAGCAACTTTGCACTCCCAGGTCAGCTGAGTCAAGATAAACTTATTCACCAGGCAAACAGGATGGCCCAAGGGTAGCACAAGAGTCACATGTCCCAAAGTATCATGGGACGATCTGCTTCAACTACCTAGTCAGGTCAGTGGCAGAGTTCATATTGCACTGGGCATCCCCTAACAGAGGACAGCCCTGCTACTGAGATACACAGGAAACCACTTATAAAAATTGACCATGTTGGGGCTGAGGAGATAGTGCAGTGGTTTAAGTGCCTGCCTGGCAAGCACAAGGACCGAAGTTCAATCCCTAGTACCAAATGCTGTGCTCGTGCTAGAGCTCTGGGCCTGGTGGTGTACACCTGTAATCTCAGTGCTCAGTAGGTTAAGACAGGAGGATCACTACAGGTCTGAGCTGCCTAGTGAGAGCCTCTATCAAAACATAAATATTTAAAAAATTGACTATGCCTAATCAAAAAAAATCAGCACTTTTCTTCTACTAGAAACCATGGAGACTTCTCTATCAAGTGATAAACCATAAATAAAAATAGAAATAAGACCAAAACCAAATTATAGGAAACTTTTGAAACCCTCTGTTCAAGGGACTGGCAAGATAGCTCAGCAGTCTAAAGCACCTGCTTAGGCAACTGTAGGGAACACAACTCTATCCCTGGCACCACATACTGTGCCAGCCCCACCCCCAGGGCAGGCTGAGCCAGCCATAACATAATAAATAAATAAAGTTAAAAAATGAAACCCTCTGTTCAATTCCCTTTGAGAACAAATGGAAGTCAAAATTTTGAAGTTCAACCCAGACTGAAAAAAAAAAGAAACAAAAAACAACAGCATGTATCAAAAGTGATAAGATAGAGATAAGACCGTGTTGAAAGGAAAATGTAATCTTAAACACTTATACTCCTGAAAAAGCAAAAGATAAATGGAACCAAGCACTCAACTCAGGAAGATATAAAATGAATATATATCAGGAAGATATAAAAGTCAATTTTTTAAATATTTATTTTTTGTTAGAGGCTCTCACTATGCAGCTCAGACCTGTAATGATCCTCCTGTCTCAGCCTACTGAGCACTGGGATTACAGGTGTACACCACCAGGCCCAGATATAAAATGAGGACCAAAATATATCTAGAAAAAGGACAGAATGAACACAGCAAAAATAACTGATAAGAAAACAAAACAAAGATAGAATTGATAAATTGAAGAGCTGACTCACTCTGGAGCAGAAAAAAATCATAGCAGAATAAAAACGCCACTAACTAGGTTACTCAAAAGTAAGAACACACACAAGGAAAGCACAATCGAGTATGAGTATAAAATAAGTAGCTAGGCATGGTGGTGCACACTCAATCCAAGTACCTGAGAGGCTGGGGAAGGAGGATCACCAGGAATTCAGGGCCAGCCTGAGCTACATAGCAAGTTCAAAAGCTAACCTAAGCTGCATAGCAAGACCCTGTCTCAAAAAATAAAAACATGTGCTAAAAAGACATTTTTTTTTGGTTTTGATTTTCATTTTTTCTGGTACCAGAGATCAAACTCAGGACCTTATGCTTGCCAGGCAGGTGCTTATGCTGCTAAACTATCTCCCTTTAATTACATAAATAATGTATGGATGCATATATATTAAAAACAAAAATCAAAAAAGAACACCAAATGAAACACCAAGTCGTCTACATCAGTTTGCTAGGGCTGGCCTAACCTAATGCTGGACACTGATGACTTCAGCAAGATAAATCCACTTTCTTTTTTTTTTTTTTTTTTAAGAATTTTTTTTCTTGTTTCAGAACTTTTGTTTGTTTATTAATTTTTATGGCCGGCTCAGCCTGCCCTGAGGGCAGGGCTGGCGCAGCATGTGGTGCCAGGGATTGAACCATGGTCCCTGCAGCTGCCCAAGCTTTTCTAAGCAGGTGCTTTAGACCACTGAGCCATCCTGCCGGGCCCCTACAAGTGGATTTTAAAGCAAAAGTTCTCTATAAAGACTAGCAAATCGAAGCCTGTAATATATGTAAGGAACAGCCAACTCTAGTACCACTGCAGGAATTCAACACAAAAATTAGTCATCTCTATAAGCTAGCAGGAGCAATTGTAAACTAAAATGAGTGACACAATGCCACTTAAAATAGTCCCCAAATTGCAAGCCTTAGGTATAAGGTCAGATACAAAACATATGTAGGGTCTCTATCGATTCTCGACCTTTTGGCTAAGATCAAGTGTAGTAGGGTCTGTATGCTGGAAACTATTAAGTGCTATCAAACCAAAGACCCAAATAAATGAAGAAATAAACTGTAGTCATAGACCACATGCTTCAGTATAGCAAAGGATGGCAATTCTTCCCAAATTTATTTATAGAGTCAATATAATTTCTATCAAAATTGTGTCCAGATGTTTGTACAGACAAGCTGATTCCAAAGGAATCAGAAAGGCAAAGGAGCTTGGCTAGTTAAAATAATTCTGAAAATGAACGGCACCGCTGCATTTCGGAGGTAATATAATATCTATCGTAATCCAGATAGGGACATTGGCATGGAGAGAAATCAAGGAAAGAGAATAGAGAATCCAGAGGTGGAACCACGTGAAATGGCCAGCTGGTCCTTGACAGAGGTATAAAGGCAGCCCAGTAGAGAAAGCTCAACACCAAGTAGTGTTAGCACAACTGGATGCATCTAGGCCAAAAAATAAAGTGTGACTACAGAATAAATGACAGACTTAAGTATAAAATGCAAAACTGTAAACATGGTTTGGGGGAAAGTAGGACACTATGCCAAAAGCACAAGCTTTTATTTTTATTTTTTATTTATTTTTTAATTTTTTTTTTAATTATTTTTTTCTTGTTTCAGAACTTTTGTTTGTTTATTTATTTTTTTTATGGCTGGCTCAGCCTGCCCTCAGGGTAGGGCTGGCGCAGCATGTGGTGCCGGGGATCGAACCGCGGTCTCTGCAGCCGCCCAAGCTTTCCTAAGCAGGCGCTTTAGACCACTGAGCCATCCTGCCGGGCCCCTTTAGTTTTTATTTTATTTTATTTTAATTTTTTCTTGTTTCAGAACTTTTGCTTGTTTGTTTATTTGTTTTTATGGCTGGCTCAGCCTGCCCTGAGGGCAGGGCTGGCGCAGCATGTGGTGTCGGGGATCAAACCTCAGTCCCTGCAGCCCCCTAAGCTTTCCCAAGCAGGTGCTTTAGACCACTGAGCCATCCTGCTGGGCCCCAGGACAAGCTTTTTTTTTTTTTGAGACAGGGTCTCACTATGCAGTTCAGGCTGGCCTTGAGCTCACTTTTGTAGCCCAGGCTGGTCTCGAACTCACACAATCCTCCTGCCTCAGCCTCCCAAGTGCTGGGATTACAGGCGTGCGCCACCACACCCGGCTCAAGCTTTTTAAAGATAAATAATTGATAAGTTGTATGTTAACACAGTTAAAAACTTTGATCTGTTAAGAGAATTGCTGGGTATATAGTTCAGAGGCACAGCACCAGCCTGCATGCATGGAGGGGAAGAGAGGGGGGGAGTGAGAAAGAGAGAGAGAGAGAGAGAGAGAGAGAGAGAGAGAGAGAGAGAGAGAGAGAGAGAGAGAGAGAATGAGAAATGACCAGATGTCATAGCACACATCTGTAATTCCAATACTTGGGAGGCTGAGATAGGAGGAGTGCCCTAAGTTCAGGGCCAGTTTCAACTACGTAAGCAAGTTATAGGCCAGCCAGTACTACATAGCAAGACACACACTCTCTCTCTCTGTCTCTTTCTATCTGTCTCTCTGTCTCTGTTTCTCTCTGTCTCTCTGTCTCTGTCTCTCTGTCTCTCTCTCTCTCTCTCTGGCCGAGGATATGTAGTTCAGTGACACAGTGCCTATCTGGCAAGCACAAAGTCCTGAGTTTAATTTTTGGTACTGAAAACAAAATAAAAAATAACACAGAGAAGGAAAGAAAGAAGACAAGTTGCAAACTGGGAGGAAACATTTATAAATCAACATGATTGACAGACTTGTATCTAGACTATGTGTGTGTAGTCTAAATTTAATGTTACAATAAACAATCCTGTCAGAAGATATGTAAGAGACTTGATCAGGAACTTCACCAAAGAAGATATGAAGAGGGCAAAGGAACACATGAAGTACGCTCAGCATCATTAGCTGTTAGGGAAATGCGAATGGAAGCTGCAGTGAGAAGCTGTTACACACCCACTGGTATGGTTAAAATTATAAATGCTGGTGATTCCAAGTGCTAATGAGTACAGTCTTTGCACAGCCCTGACTCTTAAAGTCATAATAATGACTCACATTGCCAATAAACAATAAATAAAACCAACCAGGCTATGTAGAAGAAACCTGACAGGGCATTTGAGTGGAAGCAAATAAAGCTGTATTACAAAGGAGCAAGCTGACCCACCGAAGGGTCCAGGAATAAACTTAACTAACTGTAGGAAATAGTGTAACTGGATGGTGTCCGACTACGGACAAAGAGAATTGCCTACCAATACCATGTGCTGTCTAGTAAATCTGTGTATACTTGAGTTGAACAATGAAATAAATACAAT
This sequence comes from Myocastor coypus, assembly GCA_004027025.1. Lineage (NCBI taxonomy): Eukaryota > Metazoa > Chordata > Mammalia > Rodentia > Myocastoridae > Myocastor > Myocastor coypus. Next base: position 4,331 of record PVJA010042084.1, on the reverse strand, counting down.
GCAGATAAAGAAGATCAGGTTTCTCTTTGACAGGAAGGGAAAATTAGGGCTAAGAGCTACAATGAGGGTGGCTGGACAGCTCGGCAGACTAAAGTGCCTGCTTAGGCAGATGCAGGGGCTGGAGGTTCAATCCTGAGCATGCTGTGCTAGCCCCAAACCCTGGGGCACCCTGAGATGGCGATTGAGACTGAGCGTGGTGGCATGCACCTATAATCCCACTGCTTGGGAGGCTGAAAACAGTAGAAATCACTATGAGTCAATCTATGTAGTGATAGCCTGTAGATCTTGCACTAAATACCTTAAATAAATAAACAAACAAACAAACAAATAAATAAATGAAATAAAACTTAGAAAAAAGAGCTAGAATGAACCCTGTGTGGTGCTGGATTGGAATAAAAAATATTGGTACAAACGCAAGGTGCATATATACCAACATATATATTTGCACATAATATATAATGCATAGTATATACTTGTGTATACTATAATGCACTTATATAGAGAGAAAGAGACAGAGAGACACAGAAGTAGAAATGTAGACCTAAGTCCATACACATGGGTATGCTTACTAATCCATCCAAGTGTTTTTTCTGTCTTCTCAGATGGCCCAGAAGTAATGACTCCCGAGAAGTAATGGGCACATCTGGATGTCTAGGGCCCAGATTTGCTTTCTAAATACCGTTTTCCAACAAGAGGAACTCCAGCTCTTCAGTAAGTGCTTGATTCTAGAGCAGGAGTTAAGCCTGGCTTGTATGATGGTGTGCGGAGCGAGGAAGCACTCAGAAAGTGATGGGGCCCGGGACCAAGGACAAAGAGCATCCCAAAGGCATTTTTCATTGCTGCGCTGGAGCTACTTGCATAACAAAGACTGGGTTATGATTGTGTTTTCTTTCATAATCATTACCATCTCTTCACTGCCATCTAATTAACTTATATTTGTGTTCACTGCCTGTCTCTCCTCCTGCCAGCATATAAGCCTTACAAAGGTGAGGAGATTTGTTCACTGATCTATCCCATAAACAGGGCTCTATCAGCACCCACCAAGTACCTGGCATATAATGCATACTCAGTAATAATTTGTGGAATCAGGGAATTTTCTCCTCTCTTCATTAGCATGTAGGTTGTGGAAATGGATGTTCTTTTTTTATGTTGCATTTAAGACCTGGGATACAGGGTCTACAGGGTCTCAATATATAGATTGGACTCATAGTATTTCTCCTGTTTTCAGCCTCTCCAAGTGCAGGGATTATAGACCCACCACCACGTCCAAGGGTGCTTTAGTCCATTGAGATATCAATCCAGCCCTTAGATGTTCTAATGGAAATAGAAAGAATCTGTCCAGATCTCTGAGCACCAAGCATCAGCAGCTACCATTACACCATTCTCTGCTTCAGTGCATCTGAGCCTCATGCAGGCAGGCAGGCATAGCTCGTGGGCACAAGTAGTCTGGAACATTTCCCACCATCAGTGCATGGCCTCATGGGAGCTACTGTCCAGGCGGTAGGTCTGAAGGTTCCCCATGCTCTCAACAGGATTCTCAGGGCTACCGTAGTTATTTTGGAAACTCAGCAAGGAGCCAATTTTTGTGAAAAACCCACTGGCAGCCTTACCTCAGCTGAGACAATATTGTCTGATTACTTATGGACAAGGCAGAGCCCAGAGAGGGACAGGGCATCTGTATTCTAGGGCTGTGGTACAAAGTGGCTAAAATCACACAACAGAATTGCATTATCTCGGAGTTCTGGAGGCCAAAAGTCAGAATCAAGGTGACCTGGGTCACACTTCCTGAGGTCCTGGGCACAGCTGCTCCTTGCCTCTACCTCGCTTCTGGTGGCCTCAGGTATCTCGTGGCTTGTAGTTACGTCACCTTTTGCTTCCCTCATGATCAGGCTGTTGTCACATCACCAGCTTTCTGTGTGTCCCTTTTGGTGTCCAATTGTCTCCTTACATAGGACACAGGCAAGTTGGATTAAGGGCCACCTTCGGGACTTCACTGTAACTTCAATACCTCTTTCGGAATCCTTTCTTCAAATTGGGTCACATTCAGAGGACTTCAGCATAGCTTTTTGGGAGGACAGCATCAAGCCTATTAGAATACATAATTACCAGTTATAGAATGTTGGTGTGCAAAGAGACTTTTCCTCCCATTGGAACAATCTATCCTCACTCTCTGCATGACCTACCCAGCCTCTCCAACATGGGAGGTTATCAGAAAAATTCACCAAAATATTAAATGATTCCTGTGACCCTCTTGTTCACTTCCTGACTTGACAGACACTTCAATACTCTTCTACTTCCCATTGCCCCTAGGCAGTGCTACCGGGAAGAGTGAACACAGACTGCTCTGTCCATTAGGGGGCGCTCTGTGATTTGATAAAGTGAAATAAGATAAAATGCAGGGGCAACGGAGCATGCGTGGCACAAGCAGCGGCAAGGCTACAAGACAATTAACAGCTAGCTATAAATTAGAGGAGTAGGTGATAAGGACCTTCGGCAGCTCATTACTGGGGGAAGGGTTGGAGTATTAGGCTAAGTGACAAGAGACTCCAAATCAAATCACCAGATACATATTAAGTGCCTGACTCTATCCGTGGGTTATGTGAAGACATACTGTTTCCTGTCCTCAAGGCAATTATAATCTACTTAGGAAGGTTAGACATGAAACGCAGGAGTTAGATAACAAAATATTTAAATAGCAATTCACAATACCGCATGACTGCTTACCAAATGAACTGTAAGAGCTAAGAATAAGTGTCAGTGGAATTCTGGACAAGGAGCAATTATTTGCTTATTTATGTTTTAGATAGAAACCTATTTTTAAAAATTTATTTTATTTTATTTTTTTTCTTGTTTCAGAACTTTTGTTTGTTTATTTATTTATTTTTATGGCCGGCTCAACCTGCCCTGAGGGCAGGGCTGGCAGAGCATGTGGTGCCGGGGATCGAACCATGGTCCCTGCAGCCGCCTAAGCTTTCCTAAGCAAGTGGTTTAGACCACTGAGCCATCCTGCCGGGCCCCAGAAACCTATTTGCTTGCTGAGGGAAAAGAAGAGTAAACTGAATAGAGCAAAGGAGGAGGGCTCTGGTGGGGAAGTAGAAATGAAACTTGATGCGTTAGTAATAGCTCCCACTTATTAAGCATTTACTATGAACGCAGGAATTTATATGCTTCAGTATACTTATATCTAAGTCTTTTAGAGTCTCACAGTTTGCTGTCATTCCATTCTATATTGACTAAAGCTAATACTTGGCTCTTTAAAAAGTTATCCCATGGGCCCGGCAGGATGGCTCAGTGGTCTAAAGCGCCTGCTTGGGAAAGCTTGGGCGGCTTCAGGGACCTCGGTTCGATCCCCGGCACCACATGCTGCGCCAGTCCTGCCCTTGGGGCAAGCTGAGCCGGCCATAAAAATGAGTGAATAAACAAATAAAGGTTCTGAAACAAGAAAAAAATAAATAAATAAAATTTTTAAAAAAGTTATCCCCAAATCTCAGCGGTTAAATATTAAAAAAATTATTTGTTTCTACAAATTTCAAATGATGATTGCTAGTGGAAGCAGCTCTGTTCCAAATAAATTCAGAACACAGACTGCTGGAGGATTCTGCCCTTATCTCATTCTTTCTCTCTCTGTGTTGGGGATTAAACTAAGGACCTCGTGCTTGCCAGGCAGGCACTTATGCTGCCGAGCTATCTCCCTGGCTGCCATCTTTAATACATTCATCCCAAGTCACCTTGGGTATCTACATCTATCTGGCAGAGAGGGAATGAGAGGGAAACAGGACGATTAGAGGGAAAGACAGCAGATGAAAGAGGGTAGAAAAGATCCTGTGCTGCTGGCTTTGAAGACAGGGAGGTGGCTGGGAGCCAATGAGTGCAGGCTGCCTCTTGAAGCTGGGGAATGATTCTTTCTCCTTTAGAGCTTCCAGAATCAGATTACAAGAAATTCGCATTTTGGGAGAGTGAGGCATGAGGATCGAGCCAGTCCTAGGCAAGTTAGTGAGATTCTGTCTCAAAAAATAAAAATAAGAAAGGCTGGCTATGAAACCCAATGCAAGCTGGGCGTGGTGGCGCATGCTTGTAATCCCAGCACTCGGGAGGCTGAGGCAGGAGGATCGGTGAGAGTTTGAGACCAGCCTGGGCTACAAAAGTGAGCTCAAGGCCAGCCTGAACTGTACAGTGAGACCCTGTCTCAAAAAGACAAAAAAAAAAAAAAAAAAAAAAAAAAAAAAAAAAAAAAAAAAAAAAAAAAAAAAAAAAAAAAAAAAAAAAAAAAAAAAAAAAAAAAAAAAAAAAAAAAAAAAAAAAAAAAAAAAAAAAAAAAAAAAAAAAAAAAA
>PVJA010042083.1:0-17493 GCA_004027025.1 Myocastor coypus | reverse complement strand
AAAAGTAAGATTCATCTTGTTTTGGAATTAGCAAACTAGATTACATCTTCAGCTATAGAATAATTAACTATTTCTATGTTGTGTGTGTTGCTAAGGATTGAATCCAGGGCCTCATGCATACTAACCATGCACATTGCCACTGAGCTGTATTTTATAAAATGAAGAGAAGCTAGACATGGTGGCACACAACTATAATTCTAGCTACTTGAGACACTGAGGCAGAAGAATCCCACATTCAAGACAATTTAGTGAGATCCGTTCACCCCAATATGGAAGAATTGATTTTCCTTAGGAGATGGAAGTGGAGTATAATTTTTCTAACAAAACTGTCCAAGAACAATCTGTGTCATGTTTCACACTGTTTTTTTTTTTTTAAACCAAGGGGGTAGCCGGGCGTGGTGGCTCACGCCTGTAATTCCAGCACTCGGGAGGCTGAGGCAGGAGGATTGGTGCGAGTTCAAGACCAGCCTGGGCTACAAAAGTGAGCTCAAGGCTAGCCTCAACTGCATAGCAAGACCCTGTCTCAAAAAAAAAAAAAAAACCAAGGGGGTAATTTTGCAAACATATTCCTGACTTTTGAAATCTCTCCTCTGAATCCTTTAATAGTCATAGTATTTTTTGAGGTACTGAGCATGGCATTATTATGAAGATTTTTAAAAATTACTTTTAATAAGAAATAACAATGTGAGGGTCTGGGGAGATAGCTCAGTAGAATAAGCACTTGCCTGGTAAGTGCAAGGTCTTGAGTTCAATCCTCAGTATCATGAAAAAGAAAAAGAAATAACAATGCGAGCTGGGCATGGTGGCACACACCTGTAGTCTCAAACTAGGGAGGCTGAAGCAGGAGGATCAGTGTGAGTTTGAGACCAGCCTTGGCTACAAAAAGTGGGCTCAAGGCCAGTTTGAACTGCATAGCGAGACCCTGTCTCCAAAAGATCAAAAAAAGACAAAAAGAAAAAGAAAAAAAAAAAAAAAAGAACAATGCTACAGTTTCAAAACATGTTAGTAGTACATTCCTAATAATTGATACAATGTATATTGTTGTCCTCCTAGTAGTTAGAGCACAGGATGCAGAATGATCATTTTTCTCATCATTATTGACATACAAATTTTTTTCATTGAACTAAGAGAAAGTAGTTGTATACATAGTCCAATATTCCATAATTGTAGTGGATTACTGGCAGAACTGGCAATATCAGATACTGTTGATTTAAGCCTTTTACAGCTCAACACACTAATCTAGCTTTACTTTTTATGCTTCATGGTTAAACTTTTCTGCTGGGTAATGAAGGGCAAGTTAAGATTCTCCTCAAATGTCACTTGGGGGGCCCAGCAGGATGGCTCAGTGGTCTAAAGCGCCTGCTTAGGAAAGCTTGGGCGGCTGCAGGGACCACGGTTTGATCCCCAGTACCACATGCTGTGCCAGCCCTGCCCTGAGGGCAGGCTGAGCTGGCCATAAAAATAAATAAACAAGCAAAAGTTCTGAAACAAGAAAAAAATAAAATAAATAAAATTCTGGGGAGATAGCTCAGAGGTACAAGTACCTGCCTGGCAAGTGCAGGTCCTGAGTTCGATCCCTGGTTCTGCCAAAAAAAAAAAAAAAAAAAGAAATGTCACTTTCAGGCTGTGGTGAGGATAATATTTAGTGGTCAGCTAGCCTACACAGGCCTCTCCAACATTATTCTCATTGACTGGAATTCTTGCAAAATTTAGAATTATGATCTGGGACGTACTTACCCTTTGTTACATTGCACTATCAGATGTTTAAAACACCTAATCATCAAGAAGAACTTGGTCATCAGGCAATGACAGGACTAGTAGAAAGAGTAGAGAAGGGGGAAAGTTTTGGTTCTGCTGACTTTGGCTTCTCCTGCAACTTGATGGCAGAGACTCACGATAACAAATTCCAAGATAACAAAGACAAATAAGGTCAAGAGGCTGGTATCTCTCTGTATAGTCAGATTTTCTCTGTACTTTGCTCTCTTGGCCATTTTACAAAGCCCATCCACAAATGCTTTTTTTCTCACATTGGGAGGTGGCTCCTAGCTGCTCTTCCAAGCTGCAAAGCTATCTCCCAAAGAAGCCACAGACAAAGGGCATTTGGTCAGGTGAAACTTTAATTGGCTACTGTCTTTGGAGACTATAAAGAGCTACATGTGCACAAAGCACAAAGCAAAAGCCTGGTACTTGAGGGCAAGATCTTGGGGCAAGCAAGTGGCTGAGTGGGAGGTCAGCGATGGCTGAAGAATCCCTGAGGATGGTTATATTTAAATGGCTTCATCCTGCTTGGACCCCTAGAGAAACAGGAGAAGGGAGAGCAGTTAATATCATGACTTCTGAACTGATAAAATCACAGTTCATTCACACACAGAATGTCATGCAGCTGTCAGGAGGTGGAGCGCTGAATTAGGTGACACAGGACTGTGAGAAAAGCAGACCACAGTAGAGTAAGGCGGGATGCTATCTTCGTGAAAATATCACTATGTGCTTGCAGATGTGGGAACACATACCTGGCAGGATCCTGACAGGGGATACTTTGGGGATAGGATTTGGGCACCCCCAGATTTTAGAGTATTGTTTATATCCTTAACCACAAACATGCTTTATAGTTCTATAAAAAAATAATAAAAGAAAAAGTTAAAAATCCCTCTTGCAGGTAGCAGCCTGAAGCTGAGAATATGCACCATCTATCAAGAGCTGCAAATTTCTCCTTACTACCTTGTAAGCACCACTTCTACCATTTTATAGATTTTGTAGAGGAAGACATAGGCTGAGGGAAATGCAGGGCCTGCCCAACACCATATGGCCAGAAAGAAGAGCCAAACCAATCTGATGCCAAAGCCTATCTGCCACAGGAAGGCTGAAAGTCATGGCTGGGAAGGGTCAGAGCCATGTCCAGACTCTTGACACTGTGAAGCTGTAGTTGTATTGTAGGTTCCCAAATTTCTCTTTCTTTCTTTCTTTCTTTCTTTCTTTCTTTCTTTCTTTCTTTCTTTCTTTCTTTCTCTCTCTCTCTCTCTCTCTCTCTCTCTCTCTCTCTCTCTCTCTCTCTCTCTCTCTCTTTCTTTCTTTTGTGGTATACCAGGGATTGAACTCAGGACCTTGTGCTTGCTGGGCAAGTGCTTATTCTACTGAGCTATCTCCCAGCCCAGGTTCCCAAATTTCATAGGCTTCTTCCACACCACTATACAGGGAAGAGATGCCCCCTAGGGCTAACTGACATCCAGTGGGAACCAGAAGGCGATGTCTTTGGTTTCAAGGGACACTGGGTGTATGTGTGCATGCATGTGTCTGTGCATGTGTATGAGTGAGTGTGTTTGTGCACACGTATGAGTTTGTGTGAGACATGGATCATAAAGAGGGGAGAAAGGTTACTATAGATACCAGACAAGAGGAGGCACCACCAGTGGTGAGTGCATACTTGGCCCATACTATGTTGCTTGGCATTGTATACGCTCCAGTTCACTGAATGTCATCTTGCCTATGACATGACAGGTGGTGTTTTATAGATGAGGAAACTGAAGCACAGAGGGGCCAGACTCTTATCACACAACAGGAGCTGTAACCGGAACCTCTTGGGACCATTTTCTGACCCAAAAAGTCTGGCTCAAATCCAAGATGTCATATGCCACCTAACACCAGAAGGACACTGTCACCAAAGGCAAAATCTAGGCATAGTACTAATGGAAGAGCCTCAGTCTGACAGTTCCCAGCCAGGAGTCTCTAGCTGTTTGGATCAGCACTCTACATCCTGGCCCTCAGGCCCAATCCCTACCTGAAGTGGTGAACTGGACTCCAGGCCAAGAGCTTCACAACTCCAGCCAGGCAATTACAGAGTTAGCCAGATCTGAATCATCAAAGGAGCACCTTCCTAGATTACTAGCAGAGGACCTGGCACTTCAGAAAACAGATTCTTTGAGAAGTAGTTGAAAAAAGGAAATAAGCACAGGGAGTGAGAGAGTTCCCACCCTGGAGATGTGATATAGTGGGCTGGGAGGGTGCCACGTGGTGAGGTTTCACACAAACCCAATAGGGAGCATAAGTCCTGGAAGACACCTGTGTCCAGCCACCAGCTCTGCCTCTTTGCAGCCTCAGGGACTGGAGTTGTTTATTACCAGACAACACAATGCATCAGACAAGAGGAGGTGCCAAATCAGGGGGAAGAATGCTAGGACTGGCTGACAACAAAGAGAGGAAAAAAATCACCACTTTTTTTTTTTTTTATTTTAGGGAAGGGTCTCACTACTATACTAGATCAGATTCATGCTGGGATCACAGGCACTCACCACCACGCCCAGTATCAATTGCTGTCTCAGTGCACGCTGGGGGCAGGGCTGGCATGGTAGGCTCAGGGATCAAACATTTGGCCCCTGTGCTTGCTTGCAGTGCTTTAATCTGCTGAGCTATTTGGCTGGCCCTAATAAATCACCACTCAGACTGACAGGGACAAGGGGGGTGCCTGACCAAAAAGATCATGGCCCAAACTCTGCTCTTCCCCAACCCCTTACCCAGAGTAGGGGACTCTGCAGTTCTGAAAGAACAAGACCATGAGTTAAGGGATAAGAGAGAAAGAAACAACCCAACAGCAAAGAGAAAGGAAAAGCAGCCAAAGATGTAGTGAGCCCAGACTCTGACCACTAAAATGGTCCTAGTGGCATATTATGGTGTCTGCATCAGCTAGAAACTTCATAAGTATCTGACTCATCATGAGCTAGGAGGTGCTTCTTCCACCACCTTGCAGAAGTGACTCTTCTGTGGACACTGCACTCTCGGTCTCCCTTGGGAGCTCTTCCTTCTATGATGCCTGACTGCTCATTGCTGAGTATTTCATCCACTACAGACTACAGTGACTCCTAGGGGCTATTTGGTAATTAAAAGCAAACAAACTGTTGTTTTCCACAGAAAGTACAGAATTCAGTCAAATCCTCTTGGTTTGTGGCCTGACTCTGCTGACCTGGTTGGGCAGTGCCTACTAGAGTGATGGTGAAGAAGTGGAATAAAGCTGCAGAAGAAACTTCCAGGAGGGACCAAGCTCCTCCAGGAAATCCAGTAGCAGGATTTAATTTCTGTTACGAAGGAAAGAAGAGTACTGCAAGAGCACATGCTCTCACCAGGCCCTGCTCATTGAGACCGAATACCTGCAGGGCTCTGATCTCTGCCCCAGGTCCCCAGGAGAAGTCAGAGCCCCATCTCTCCTCTTACCTGAAAAGCCGCAGACACATCTTCTCCTGGGGAAACTCCTTGGGTCCCTCTACAGTGTCATCGTGGCTCTCAGTCTCTAGGTAGACATCTAGGAGCACGCAGAGCCGCTGCAGCTGGTTGGTCAAGAGCTGGTGACTGGGCCGAGGACCACAAAGCTCTTTGTAGCACACATTGACCTCACTTTCCATGGCCTGCATGGGTAGGAAAGCCAGTGCCTCAGCTCTAGCTTCTGACCAGGCTTATATCCCCAAATGTACACAAGGGCATCACAAGAACTGTGGCTGGTACTACTATAGCTGGGCCTGAGATGGAATTGGACTGTCTTGACCTGGGTACCCTACTCAACACAATGGAGTCTTCCTGATTCTGATCCATAACCTTTCTTGCTTCAAATAACCATAGCTGGAGACAGGTGTGGAGAGAAAGACTCTCAAGACCCAAGTCTAAAGGTGCTAGGGTTAAAAATGGTCTATAGTCAGAAGGCTGCTACCAAAGCCATCAAGAAGCATGACCATAAGTAACAGCTGCAGCCCTCTAATAGTCAACTCACTGCAGTTTCTAGAATGTTTCTGAGTTTATTCATATCTTTATAGAAGCACAATAGGACCTTTACAAATGTGAAACATATGGGATGCAAGGTAGGTAAGCAGGTGAGATGGGTCTATGCCAGAGGTGGTGAACCTGTCATGTATGCTACATGTCTCTCTGTCAGCATATGAACCAACTCACTGCTAAAACCTCAGTTTTCATGGTGGCACAAGCCTGTAATCCCAGCACTGGTAGGCTGGAGGAGGAGGAGGATTATTTTGAGTTTGAAGCCAGCCTGGCCTACAAAATAAGCTCAAGATCAGCCTGAACTGCACAGTGAAACCCTGTCTCAAAAAGTCAAAAAAGGGCCTGGCGGGATGGCTCAGTGGTCTAAAGCGCCTGCTTGGGAAAGCTTGGGCAGCTGCAGGGACCACAGTTTGATTCCCGGCACCACATGCTGCACCAGCCCTGCCCTCGGGGCAGGCTGAGCCGGCCATAAAAATGAGTGAATAAACAAACAAAGGTTCTGAAACGAAAAATAAATAAATAAATAAATACATAAATAAATTTTTAAAAAGTATGAAAAAAAAAGTCAAAAAACTCCCGAAACTCCTGAGTATTCATTCAGGTTTAATTGTGGTGTTAGCATTTTGTGATTAGTGGGTTTTGGGTTACAATCTAGACATATGGGTCTCTAAAAGGTTTGCCATCACTGGTCTAGGCCCTTTCTTCTGCTATACAAACAGAGGGCCCAGCATGTCCTCCATATCCAGCCAGCCCCCCAGTCCCAGGAAATGAGGCAGGTTCAGCCACAACCCATCTCTCCAGGGGGCTGTTTTTCCTGTCACCCCTCCGTGGGTCTTACCCGAATATTGTCATCGTTGCTGTTGGTTTTCTCTCCTTTCCAGTTCAGACAGAGCTGGAAAACAGGGGGGATAGAGGAGTAGCCAGGGTTCAACACCACAGCAGCCTGGAGTTTCGCTGGGAAAAGGGGAAGAGGAGAAAAAAAGCCTGTTACCCAGCCTTCCAGCATGGCACCCTCCACAGTGGATCAAAGGCCAGCTCCTTGTATACTAACCCTAGTACTGCAGAGTACACCCTGGTACCAATCATTCTAGTCTCCTAAATGGAATTGCCAGGTCGCAGAATGTGAGGTCTGGTCACTCTAGGCTCTCCAAGGACCTTCTTCTATCTGTTGTGCCACAGAGGCACAGGCTTCTTGGCATCTGTAGCTTGTCCACAAGTTTGATTTGCTACTTTAAGTTTAACTGCCACTTCTTTATTGGTTAGGAGGTTAAGGAACTTTCCATGTGAAAGGATACTCTTTTTCTTTTGAAATAGTATTGCAATAATTTTTTTGTTTGTTTTTTTTTTTTTGTCTTTTTGAGACAGGGTCTTGCTATGCAGTTCAGGCTGGCCTTGAGCTCACTTATGTAGCCCAGGCTGGTCTCGAACTCGCACCGATCCTCCTGCCTCAGCCTCCCAAGTGCTGGGATTACAGGCGTGAGCCACCATGCCTGGCTTGCAATAATTACTATATCAGCAGTTATATCAAATATATATTCTCTAATCTCTCTATATGAATGTATTTTACTATGTGAAATTCTTTTTTTTTTTTTTGTGGTGCTAGGGATTGACTATATATGAGTGCTCTTCCATTGAGCTAATCGTTTTTGAAACATTGTCTTGCTAAATTGTCCAGGCTAACATTGAACTTACAATCCTCCTGCCTCAGCCTTTCAAGTAGCTGGAATGACAGGTATGTATACCACTCTGCCTGGCTTGGAATTCTTAATAGCCAGTGTTTTATTCATTACTATCTTTATTTTTCTTCTGGTGATAGCTTTTATTTATTTATTTATTTTTAAAATAATTTATTTATTTATTTATTTATTCATTCATTCATTCATTCTTGCTTCAGAACCTTTGTTTGTTTATTCACTCATTTGTATGGCCAGCTCAGCCCACCCCAGGGGAGGGCTGGCGCAGCATGTGGTGCCAGGGATTGAACCGCGCGGTCCCTGAAGCTGCCCAAGCTTTCCCAAGCAGGTGCTTTAGACCACTGAGCCATCCCGCCGGGGCCCCTCTGGTGATAGCTTTTATCAATAGGATGACATCTATCCTTTCCATCAACAGGAAGTATCTTAGAACCTGTGATGGTTTGGATATGGTGTATTTTGCACAAGTCCATCTGCTAGAAAGGTCCATGACCCCTGGTATGATGGGAGTGAGAAGCCACAGAACCTTTGAGAGGTAAGGCCAAATGGGAGGGAATTAGGTCTTGGGAAGAGGGTGCTATTCTTTGAGGGATTAATGCAGATTCCTAGAACTCTGATTAGCTCAAGATGGAAATTTGTAAAAAAAAAAGAAAAGCCAAGTCATCACCAGGTGTGTGGCATTATGAGATGAGCAGGGTGATGGCAAGCAATTTAGTCCAAGAAACTTAGCAAGACCTAGTTGAGAGAGAGAGAGAGAGAGAGAGAGAGAGAGAGAGAGAGAGAGAGAGAGAGAATGAGAGAGAGAGAGAAAGAAAGGGAAATGATCAAGCCTGATTCCTGAGTCTCTGGTTTCCAGTCTCACCATGAGATTGCTTCTACATGAGATCCTACAATTGTGACATTCATTATGAAGCCCTCTCCAGAGATCAAATAGATGAGGCCACTTGATAATGAACTTCCAGCTTCCAAAAATGTGAGGTAAAAGCCAGGCATGGGGGGTTGGGGGGAGGGCCTGCAATCCTAGTACTTGGGAGGCTGAGGTAGAAGGATCGCTGGGAGTCTGAGACCAGCCTGGTCTACAAAGTGAGCTCAAGGCCAGCCTGAGCTGCACAGTGACATGTCTCAAAAAAAGACAAAAAAAAAAAAAAAAAAAAAGGTTAGATAAATAAACTTCTCTTTATTAAGTACCTAGCCTCAGAAACATTATAGCACCTGAAAATGAAATAACACAACTATAGACAACTTCCTCTGCTTGGACAACTACTGTAGTGAGCCTGCTGTGGGGGATATCCTGTGGGCAATGCCAGACTCACTGAGGTCAGGGTGAGACAACTATACAACTCAAGCAAAGCATGAGAGTAGCTCCAGTAGGAATCCCTGGCACAGTCAGATGCCAGAAGTATGAGGAGTCACAGCTCTCAATGCCCCAACACCTCTAAAGAGAATACAGGGACCACAGAAAAAAGAAGAGAAGCCCTGTGACCCTGTCCATTACAACCCAACAGTGACACCTCTGTCCATTAGTGATGGATGCAGGAAGGAAGGTGTGATGCTACAGAACAGTAAGGCAAACGGCAGAGAGCTCAAGCTCAGAGGTCAGCATGGGTTTGTAACCTTAACTATAAAATAGGAATGAAATTACCACTCTGGAGATTGTTGTAACAATTAATGTGCTATAACATGGATGTGATATGCTACAGAACTATTCTTCCGCTAAACAGTAGCTCTCAAAGTCACCACTATTTGCTAAATCCCTGTGGCAGGTTTCCCAGATCTTTTGCTTCCTTTGGCCAATTTTGGATATGTTTTATCCTTGGCAGCTCCTCTTGACCAAAACCACTGTCATCAGGAGGACAATCACCTACCTGTGCCCCTTTCAATGAGCGCCATGTAGTAGAGATTGGTGTCCCCAGCCAGTCCTACCTCCACAATGTCCTTGGTGAAATGCAGTTCCTAGAACAGGCATCACAGACACAGAGTAAGCTGCTGGCTTCCCAGTCAATCCCCTGCCCTTCTGGTGGGAGTAAAGAACTGAAAGACGATATGATCACATAGTCCACGAGTGACGGCCACTTACCACATAATCTTCATGGGCAATTGTCACCCACTTCACCAGGCGAGAGACAACCTTGGCAGGGAAGAGGTACTGGCAATCACTGGTAACTGGCACAATGCCATGTTCTAAAGTGAAGCAACACAAGTGGCATCACAAGTAGCCAAGCAGGTACCACAGTTGGGAAACTAGCATCTGTCTGGGGCTCTATGGAGGGCAAAGGTAGGCCTGCCATCTGTCCAGCTATATCTGGCACTCCAGAGGTACCAAGGTCAACACATGCCAGGAATACAGACACACCAAACTGACCTTCACCCAGAACTATGTGCTGGTAGCTAGACCCCAGAATCAGCACTGTACTTTATTTTTTATTTTTTGTCTTTTTGAGACAGGGTCTCGCTATGCAGTTCAGGCTGACCTTGAGCTCACTTTCATAGCCCAGGCTGGTCTCGAGCTCGCACCGATCCTCCTGCCTCAGCCTCCCGAGTGCTGGGATTACAGGCGTGCGCCACCACGTCCGGCTGTACTTTATTTTTAATGTAAACGGTGGGCAGCAAACAAAATGCCCTGCAGCCAAAATCAGTGTTGGTGCCTTTGCAGCAGTGACTGTGAATTACAACATATAGCCCAGAGGGCTGTGTTTTCAGAGCTGACCTCGATGTAGGAAATGACAGAAGTGTTCTATGTCATATAAAAGGGAGAGAGCTGGAGAACTGCTCCAGGGTAAATTCCTGCTGGTGTTACAATACACAAATATGTCAACACAGTAATGGCTGTCCCAGAAGACAATCAGCCAACCTTGAGATAATGCACACTCAGCAATGCTGATGCAAAACAAGGCTCAAAGGACAGAAGGAAGGATAGGATGGGCAATGCTGCTCAGGACAAATCAATATCCATGTAGAACCTGAAAATTTGTTTATGGATTGCAGACTTGGGAATGGGGTGGGGGAGCCTGCAGGTGGGTCTTAGAAACCTAATGCCTTTCCTTACAGTGACTCTTTCAAATCAGAAAGATCTGATCTCTCCCACTTCTACTCACACCCTGCAGATGCTTGATAAATACTTGTCAGGTATCTGCTGAATGAATAAACCGGAAGACACCTCATGAGACTACCACCAAGGTCAGTAGCGGCTCAGAATGATGTGGGAGCTAGAGAGAAAACACTGGGAGAACCAGCTCAGTAGGTCTCAGTAGAGGTATAATGGCATGGTGTCCTGTACAGCTGTACTCAGATGAGCTAAATGCAACTCTAAAGCCCAGCACTCCAGTGTTCCTTCCCCTATACTATGCTTAGTGCCTCACATGAATTAGGCTTTTCATTAAACATTTGTCAGATGCACATCAATGCTCATCAATGTCTGTGACTTATAGACCCAGGATGAGCTGCCCTTATTAGTTTGTGAACTCGTACCACTAATGGCTTTGGGACTCCTGTGAGGGCTAGGACAACCCTAACGGCTCTGGGGATAGCTCCAACTCTGCCTGAATGGCTCTGCCTAATGCCTCTCCTCATAAGGCAGGAATCCAGGTCTCCCTGATTAGTCCTTGGAATTGATAATTTTGAGTTAAAGGGTACTGCTTTTGTCCCTATGTTATTAAGTGGCTATTAAGGCCCAGCCCCAACAGTGACTTACCCAGGGACGCAAACTGTTTATGGAGGGCCAGACGGGACTGCACCCTGGTCTTCAGCAACCTCATGGTTGTTTCCATGTGACTGGCACTCAGCGAGTGGTCAGCAATCACTGTATGCTATGAATGACAGTGGGAAGTACACATCTGAGAACCCCGCTTCCCTTTCTCCAGGAACCAAGTCTCTCCTGGGATCTGCCAGCCTGCCTGGCCTAGACCACCTACACCCCAAGTTTGGTACCTTTAGCAGTGGCAGGGTTTATTCACTATGACAGGTCAGATGCTGAGTCCTGCCAAGACCACCATAGCTGTTGGGCTCTCAAAAAACTGGCTAGTCAGGGAAGTCCTCAGATGTGGGAATAGGGTTAGGGTACCTACCTGGGGTTGCTCCTTGGGGAAGTGGAGGCCTCCCAGCTTCTGTACCCATAAATAGGGATGGCCTAGGTCAAGCACATAGTCCCTCAAAGTCAAAATGCTGCAGAAAAAAAGATGATAAAATGATTTTCTAAATCATTTCTGCACATGCCTACAATCCCAGTACTGGGCGGCTGAGGCAGGAAGATCACCCAAAGTTCAAGGCCAGTCTGGGCTACAAAGTGAGTTCAAGGCTAGCCTGAACTGCCTAGTGAAATTCTGTCTCAAAAAGACAAAAAAACAAAACAAAACAAAAACATTTCTATTGTAGTTCATAGATATAGCCCTCCTATCTTCCAATACTTGCATATAGGTCAAACCCTTAGGCCTACCTATAATAGTAGCCAAGCTGCCTGCAAAAGGTCTTTAATTTTATTATCTCTCTGGAGTGGATACCTACTTTCCTTTTTCCTTTTAACTCAAGGAGAAAAAAAAAAAAAAAAAAAAGCACACCCCTAACGAAAATACAGTATACTGATCTCTGCATTGGTCAACCAATTTATAAAGGTATGTATGCATGTACCAGGAATCAAACTCAGGACCTACAAGGCAACTTCCCATGCAGGCAGGCACCTGTGCTGCTAAGCTATTTTCCTGGCTCCTATAAAATACTTTAAAAAAAATTTAACACATACAGAATTAAAATGTTACATATTTTTATATCAGTTCTTTTTTTTCTGATGCTACAGATGAAACCCAGAACCTGATGCATTCCTGGGAAGTGCTAAGTGACCCCTCCCAGCTGCTATCACTTGCACTTACGTTCTCCAACTCTTTTTCAACCCTTTTCGTCCTATCTATGGTATCCCTTTACCTTTTTAAAAAAATTTTATTTATTTTTTTTTTCTTGTTTCAGAATCTTTATTTGTTTATTCACTCATTTTTATGGCTGGCTCAGCCTGCCCTGAGGGCAGGGCTGGCGCAGCATGTGGTGCTGGGGATTGAACCGCGGTCCCTGAAGTTGCCCAAGCTTTCCCAAGCAGGCGCTTTAGACCACTGAGCCATCCCGCCAGGCCCCTCCCTTTACCTTGTAAGCAAACAAATGTACCTTCTAGCCAGCCATGTTCTCTGTCCTCTGGTCCTAACAAGTCACCAACTTGGGTTGGAGCCACAGACAAGAGATATTCAGAAGCAGAGAGGACAGGAGAGGAGTGGAGTAAACACTTCCGACTTACCCAACTTTATCAAACTGATACTGATTGGCTGGATTTGGAGTTTTCTTTCCATGATCACCAGGATACAAACAGCTCAGCACTGAGTCAGGTGACAGCAAGTCTCTGCAAATGGGGAAGAGACTACAGTAAGAATCCTGGTCACTATCTCACCTCAAGGTGGTAGTTCATCTGTTCACTTATGAGGCCATACTTTATTGAATGATTCTGGTGGACTGGATCAGTGGACTCACCACCACGTAAGATAGAGTCATCATTCACATTTTCCAGGGGAGAAACTCAAGGATTAGAAAGATGTAGTTTGTCCAGATTTGTGCTACTATCAAGTGTGGAAGCCAGGGTGAATGTTGATTAAAAGAGAGTATTATTTTAATTTTTTGAAACAAGGTCATGCTGTATAGGCTGGCCTTGAATTGATGACCTCCTGCCTCATTCTCTAGAATTCTAGGATTACAGGTGTGTGTCACCATGCCTGGCCAAAAGTAATTTGAACTGCATTTTTAGGGGGTTTGGGTTAGTGTTAGGCTGGCTTCAGTATTGAGGATTTAGCCCAGAATCTTTGTACTGTGCTATATTCCTAGCCTTTTTTTTTTTTTTTTTTTTTGCGGGACCGGGGTTCGAACTCATGACCTTGCACTTGCCAGGCAGGCATTTGTGCCACAGAGCTATCTCCCCAGCCCCCCTAGCCTTTTTATTTATTTATTTTCTTAACAGAACCGGGGATCAAACTCAGGATCTTGCACTTGCCAGGCAGGCACTTGTGCCCCTGAGCTATCTCCCTGCCCCTCCTAGACTTTTTTTGGTCTATTTTGAGAAAGGAATTTTCTAAAGTGCTAAATAGCCCAGGCTGGGATTGAACTTTCAATCTTTCTAGCTCAACCTTCCAGAGTATTAGGATTACAAGGATGGCCATCATGACCAGGTTTTTTTAGTCTCACAAAATATAAGAAGCTCTCATCTATGCTGTAGATGCTTCACTGTGTTAGAGAATACTAGAACTTATGTTTTTGTATTTTGGTTTGTATTATCAAATTTCTTTTTATTTGCCCACTCCCCACAAAAATTTATAGTAAAATATAATGATTTCTATAGTAATACTTGAAATAATTATGATTTTTTTTTTTTTGTCTTTTTGAGACAGGGTCTCATTGTGCAGTCCAGGCTGGCCTTGAGCTCACTTTTTGTAGCCCAGGCTGGTCTCGAACTTGCACTGATCCTCCTGCCTCTGCCTCCCAAGTGCTGGGATTACAGGCGTGAGCCACCACGCCTGGCTTTTTTTTCTTTCTTTCTTTCTTTCTTTCTTTCCTTCTTTCTTTCTTTCTGATTTTCATAGAAGCAGAGCAAACTCCATTTCCCAGAGCGAACAAGTGCACAGCTTTGATGTTCTACGTCTTTGATCAAATCTCATGATAATCACAGAAAAGGCCTTCTTTATACACTCAGAAGAAGATACTATCATACACACTGGACACAGGGTGTCCCAGTGCTATAAGCAGAGAGAGAAAGCAATGTTACCGCCACCCACCTGGTATGATTAGGGCACAGTCTGTAATTAAATGTGACAGCAGAGAGGAGATAGTGTGGAGGATAAGGTAGTAATTTTATCAGAAAGGATGACATGCCCTTTTTATGAACAACAGGAGGTTCTCCATCTTTCTAAGGATAGCTTCAGAAGCAACTCAGGCAAGATATACTGGCCCTGCTACTCTTAAATCACAGGGATACTGTACCCCAGCATGCCTTTAGGAACTCAACACTGGACAGTGGTAGTTTCTAGCTCTTTCTGTTCTTAGTCTCCTTGTCCCTGATAAATTATTGGCCCTTTTGATGTCTCACATGGAGAAAATAAGGCTTTTCAGTATTTTACTCAGTGTTTATCAACTATTAATATACTGAATCAACCAAAATAAAACAAAACAGCAAAAACTGTACATGACAATAGAACTTGAGGGAAGATTCAAACCTTCTCAATAAAAGTTTAAATCTTGCACTGAAGTATGGCTCAGTGGTAAGCAAGCCTCTAAGTTCTGTCCTTAACACTGAAAGAAAAGAAAAAAGAAAAAAAAAAATGTGGGTGTCCTAGAATGTACTTCTAACTCCAGCTTACTCAGGAAGCTGAGGCAAAAGGACTACAAGTTTGAGGCCAGCCTGGAAAACTCTGTGAGACCTTGGTAGGTAAAAATAAAAATGTCTGGGGATTCAGTTCAACTTGCTTATTAACATGTGCAAGACCTTAGTTTTAAACCCCAGTTCTTAAGAAAACCAGGGCAGAAACTCTGGGGGGTTGGGGGGGAGACAACAAAAGGGATAGCTATAATCATAAAAATATAACACCAAAATATAAAACAATTTGATTATTCAAATGTTTGTTATAAAATTTTGATGGCAAGAGATTTAACTTTCAAAAAACCTTAGAAAAGTAAAAATGGAAAATGATTACAAATAGTTTAATAGGGCTGGGGATATAGCTCGGTGGTACAGTTTATGGCTAGCTTATGTGAAGCCCTCAATTCAATTCCCAGCAACACCACCAACAAAAAGAGCAAATGATAATAAACTAGTTATCATTTACCAAGTGCCTCTTCCATGCTAAGCACATAACCTGCCCCTTTACAAGCACCTTTGGGAAAGATATTGCAGTTACTGAATATAAAGCAAGGAAACAGATTTTGAGGCCTGCTGTGGCATATAGTTTAGTGAGAAGCTGTAGTACAGCATCTAATATAGTCAGTCTGCAGCCCTGTTATTAGTATGTTAAGCATCTCAAATAGGAACAAGTAGATGCTCACAAGAAGAAGCTTCATCTTGTCAGGCATGGTGCTACAATCCTGTAATCCCAGCACTCTGGAGGCTGAAGCCAGAGGATAACCATGAGTTCCAAGCTAGTGACTTCGAGGCGAGCCTGAATTACATAGGAAGACTGTCTCAAAAAGAAACATCCTGTTCCAGGGAAGTTCTAGATATCTGCTCACTTTGCTCTGCTCAGAAGAAGCAGGCAAGCCAGGCGTGGTGGCATATGCCTGTAATCCTAGCACTCAGGAGGCTGAGGCAGGAGGATCCGTGTGAGTTCGAGACCAACCTGGGCTACAAAAGTGAGCTCAAGGCCAGCCTGAACTGTACTGCGAGACCCTGTCTCAAAAAAAAAAAAAAAAGCAGGCAGTGGGCTCCCTCTGCTGGGAACTGCATCGGTTTCATCCAGAGTGGCTTTTGAGTTCAACAACACTCTGGCACAGGCTGCTAATGCTGAAGGTGGTGTGCATTCCAAGTATAGGAGCTAAAACTCAGGAGACAACCTTTCTTCGGGCAGAATGGGAAGGAGATAAGCCCTGTGTTGGCAGGCACCAGACCTGAGTCTCAATGATCTTTCTCTAGCTGATACTGCACCTCAGATAGGCTCAGAAACAGAAGTTAGTTTGCCTCCAGGCCCTCTTGGTCTCCCATCCTCACCTCTTGGCTGTAGTGCAAGACTGCCAAGGTCAAGAGCTTCATAGGGATCCTGAGGCTACTGGACTATGCCTCTGTTAACCCTTCTCAAAACCTCCTCCTTATGACACTGCACAGCACTCTACCCACTATGCAGATAAGGACAAACCTAAGGATGGAGCTGAGCTGGGAAAAAGAAATACCAGCACTTGGGATAGAAAGCAAAAAGAGAAAGAGTACTCTAAATTTGTCAAGCTGGTCATGGCTGACAAATCTCTTCTTTACATTTATACATTCTCCACTGGTTCCAAAAAGCTGGTGGCTTTGCCACACCCACTCAATTTGCAAATACACTAAAGTCAGTTTATCATCAGCACTGTAGTAAAAGGACTCTGCAATGCAGTGGGTCCATTCTAAATTCCAGGGATGTTCTAAGACTCTGAGACCATGAGGATACAACAGAAGTCAGTGAGGCAGTGGACTTCCTTATAGCCAGAGAAGAATGGAGAGCAACTCCCTAGGGTCTCTTCACACCCCCACTGCAGAATCCACCCCATAGCAAGTCTTCCATACCCTGCACTGATGGGGGTGATGAGCTCTGTGGCAGTGGTCACTTTGGCTTTCACTGTCAGGATGTTGAGGTTCATGAGGTAGTAGAAAGTCAGGTGAAGCGCGCTATCATCTAAAAGGAGAGGAAGAAAAGGAAGCTCATTTATGAGTCATATATGTCAAGCATAGTTGGTAGTACTACAGGAAGGAAATTCAGGGGTTTCTATAATCTTTTACTAGAAAAACAAAAATGTGGTAGCAATATAATGTTGGGGGGGAAAAGCAAAGTCTACAAATTCTTTAGTCCTCTTTCTCTCCAACAGGTAAAGATTTATTTCCATGTTCTTGTGTGGGCTGGACATGTGGCCATGCTTCTAACAAATAACAGTGTGAAAAGGGAGCTCAGCAATCAAAGTTAACACCATCAAAACCATACAGATATCATTTGCTCCTGAAATGATGTGATAATATGTGCTACTCTTCCCAAAGATCTCCAAACTCTGTCTAATCAAGATCATGGATGCAAGGACAGGATTGGGGAACTCTCACTGACTGGAAGACAATATGGAGCATGACAACTACATGCACTGTAAAATCATGCCTTACATCCTGAAACAGAAAAAAGGCATTTGAAAAATGAGGAGACTTTGAATATTCTTGTACATTTGTTAATGGTATTGGCCCAATAAAATTTAGCTGGAGCCGGGCGTGGTGGCTCACGCCTGTAATCCCAGCACTGGGGAGGCTGAGGCAGGAGGATTGGTGCGAGTTCGAGACCAGCCTGGGCTACAAAAGTGAGCT
>PVJA010042082.1:0-17525 GCA_004027025.1 Myocastor coypus | reverse complement strand
TTGCTAGGCAAGTGCTTATTCTACTGAGCTATGTCCCCAGCTGAAGTTTTAGTTTTGAAAAACGATTCATACTTTAACAATTTTTGTGTAGTCATGATGCCTCATCCACTCTGGGAAAAGATGATTTTCCTCATGCGTTGTTATGTAATGTGAGAATACCAGGAATGGCCCTACCCTGAGATCACCCCCAAACATTCCTCTCTTTACTGTGTAAAATCTAAAAGGTTATTTATTTACTTCCTGGTGATATAATTTTGCATCTCTAAAGAGAATTAGCTAAATTTCATTGGCCCTTCAGGTCATATTTTATGGCACCCATCAGCTTCTGTCTGTCTAATATGTATTATTCTACCTATTGTGAGTGCATAATGATTTGTCAGGATAACCTTGATTTTTTTTTATTTTTTTTTGCTAAAGTTTAATTGATAAATCTATAATTTAATTTGTGTGTATGAAAATGATAACATACATGAGGGCAGATCTAACATTTACCTAGAGCTGAAGGAATCCTAATAAAATGAACACATATTTACTTACTACCCAGGCCAAGAGGGGGAATGTAGTAATCTTTGGTGTGCTTGAAGGTTCCTTCTTACTTTCTAGAAGTGACTACCATTCTGAAACTTGTGTTTGCCCTGCCCTTGGTCTTCTTTGTGCATTCATCTCAGAACAACCATGTTTAAGTGTTATGCATGTCTTCAATTGTTGCATAAATGAATCCACTGTGTTTATTTTTCTGAAATGTTTTTCCCAATATGTTTGTGTGTTTCACCCATGTTAATGTGTATGGCTATAGTATAGCCATTTTTATTGTTTACATATTATATGGATAATTATGATGTATTAATTCCTCTGTAAGATAATTATTTTGGGTTAAAATGATTTTTGCAAGGTTGCACAGTCTTTTGATTTAAAAAGAAAACAATAGGAAATATGTGAATATATCAAATAAAGTGAAAAATCTTATCCTTTCATTTCTCTGTGAAAGGAGTCATTATTAAGATCTTAGTTTTTACATTTATACAATTTTTATGCATGTACAAATGTCTTTTTATATTGATGTAGGGGTACGGCTATGCATATCATTCCAGATTATTTGTTGCTCAACCACATATTATGGAGAGACTTCTGTGACATTTCTTATATAACTACCTTGTTCTTTTATTTATTTATTTATTTTTTGTGTGGGACCGGGGTTCAAACTCACGACCTTGCACTTGCCCAGCAGGCACCTGTGCCTTGGAGCTATCTCCCCAGCTCCCACCTTGTTCTTTTAAACATCTCCCATTTAAGGGCTGGCCAAATAACTCAGCAGATTAAAGTGCCTGCAAGCAGGCACAGGGCCTGCAGTTCCGGCCCCGCCCCCAGGGTGTGCTGAGACAGCAATTGAGACCCAGCGTGGTGGTCCACACTTGTGGTGCACACCTGTAATCCCAGCTCTAGGCCTGCTGTAAACAGGCGGATCACTATGAGTCTGATCTAGTAGTGAAACCCTGAACCCCCTCTAATACAAAAAGAAAGACAGAAAGAAAGAAAGAAAGAAACCAAGTATCTCCCATTTATTCCTTAAGATTAGCATACTTTAATTTATTTAACCAGTATCATGTTGATGAACACTGGTTTGTTCGGTATTTGGTTATTACAACAACACTGACATAATTGAGATATATATATATATATATATATATATATATATATATATATATATATATATAAATTATATATATAATTGATATATATATGTATATGCTAGTCTATAGAGTACAATTATTGCACTAAATTGATATTTATTGATATAAAAACTCTATAGATTTTTTTAAATTTTATTTATTTATTTTTCTTGCTTCAGAACCTTTATTTGTTTATTCACTTACTTTTATGGCCTGCTCAGCCCACCCCGAGGGCAGGGCTGGCGCAGCATGTGGTGCCGGGGATCGAACTGCGGTCCCTGAAGCCGCCCAAGCTTTCCCAAGCAGGGGCTTTAAAACCACCAAGCCATCCCGCCAGGCACCAAAGATTTTTTTATTTTATTTATTATTTTTATTCTTGTATCAGAACCTTTGTTTGTTTATTCACTCATTTTTATGGCCGGCTCAGCCTGCCCCGAGGGCAGGGCTGGTGCAGCATGTGATGCTGGGGATAGAACCATGGTCCCTGAAGCTGCCCAAGCTTCCCCAAGCAGGTGCTTTAGACCACTGAGCCAGCCCGTGGGGCCTCTATAGATATTTTAAATATAATATCTAAATTATATAATATAAATATTTGTATAGTAATTTATATTATATAATATATTATTTTCATAGTATGAACATGAATATGTAATATAAATATATAAATATTTCCTTTTTGCAAAGGGGTCTCTAATTTACACTTCCAGGGACTTTATATTGTGACATCCTTTTCTTCACGGTCCTTCCAATGATGCACAGGAGCTACCTCTAAATTGTTTTCCCTCTTCCTAATATATAAGAAGACATTTCTAGATAAATTTGGAAAGCCCAGGAATGTACATATTAAGTGAGCACCAAAATACTGTACACATGTATTAAATGGTAAGTACCATCAATGCCATTTGGGTGTACTTAATTTCTCTCGCGTTTTTTTTTTTTTTTTTTTTATGGCCAGCTCAGCCTGCCCTGGGGTTGAGGCATGTGCAGCATGTGGTGCCAGGGATCAAACTATGGTCCCTGTGGTTGCCTAAGCTTTCCTAAGCAGGTGCTTTAGACCACTGAACCATCTCACTGGCCCAGGGAATAGTTGATTTCTTCTCTTTTTATTTCATTTTATTTATCTTATCTTATCTCATCTTATTGTATATTGAGGGTCTTTAGCAATCAAGGAAGACAACTTGTGAGATATGGACAACTCTTCCAACTTTGACTACTTCTATAACATATTTCAAATGAAAATGCAATTTTTACACTTTATAGGGTTCACTGTCTGAAATAGTTTTCTAATAATTTGCATTTTTCCATATGTACTGTACAATGAACTTATCCACATGACAGACACTTATCCACTACTCAATTCAAAAAGCTGTACTCTTTTTTTTTTTTTTAAGAAGTTTTCTTTACTGGCTAAACATTCTTACAGGCATTTTAATCTTTCTCTTGACTTCCATCAGCAGCAAATACACTTCTTTTTAGGGCACTTTAAAATAAATTAAAGCAATCCTTGTTCATTTTTATTTTTATTTATTTATTTTTTTGTCTTTTTGAGACAGGGTCTCGCTATGCAGTTGAGGCTGGCCTTGAGCTCACTTTTGTAGCCCAGGCTGGTCTCGAACTCACACCAATCCTCCTGCCTCAGCCTCCCGAGTACTGGGATTACAGATATGAGCCACCACACCTGGCCCATTTTTTAAATTTAATTTAATTTTATTTTATTGTCTTTTTGAGACAAGGTCTCACTATGCAGTTCAGGCTGGCCTTGAACTCACTTTTATAGCCCAGGCTAGTCTCCAACTCGCACTGATCCTCCTGCCTCAGCCTCCCAAGTGCTGGGATTACAGACGTGAGCCACCACGCCTGGCCCTTGTTCATTTTTATTGTGATCCATTGTTGGGAGCTACTGAAGGAAGTGAATTGTTTAGAGTCAATATTCAGTACAAGCTTACATTGGTACTGGAACATCAGGTGTAAAACTTGGGGATGGGGGTTCATTAGGATCAGAAATAGGTTCACTAGAGCCAGAAAGATAAGCGATCTTAAAGAGGAAAATAGTTTTCAGAGAAGCCAAAAGCAGGAAGGATATATCAAATTAAAAATGGGACAGTTTCAAGAACCACAGATATTTATAGATGTACATCAATGTATGTACAAATGTTTATTGTTTTCTTTGTTCCTATATTTACTGTACTTTTTAAGACCTCCACAAAGGACTTACCATGGAGTAATGTTTTAAAGTCAAGTTGCAAATGGGAGGGTGGAACAAAAATTTGAACCCTCTAGATTTGCTCAATTAGACGTAAAAGAAAAAAAAATTATTTTAAATTGTGAGCAGTTAGTTTCAAGCTGTGAGAAAGCACTGCCAGGGAGAGGGTCACAAACTGGCTTCAGGGAAGGGCTTGTGCTCCAGTTATAGGCAGATTCAACTGAGATTTCCCAGCAGCCTGCATGTGATGCACACTCTCTAGCCATAGAGGTTGGAGTGAACACCAACTAGAGTCCTACATGTCTAGGGCTAAGTATGACAGTCATGACTATAGCACACCATGACCTTGGCATTGGTTATGTGTATTGCAAGCACCATAAATCTATCTACCTCAGAATACTGTCTATATTTAATATCTGGGCAAAAACAAATGATCTACCAGTCAGAGCCAGAGGGATAGCCAGCACATATAGGGACTGTGCACAGTGGTCATGGCTACACTATCATAGCCCTCTTGATTCTTACAAGGGGGAATGTGGGAGGGGTAGTCTATTCCCAGTAGTAGCAGCTCACTCAGTCCTGAGGCGATGGAGTAAAAGCAGCAACCAGAGGCTGAACCCCAATACACAGAGGTCTCGAGACTTTTATACACTGGTACTTTTATATCTATCATATCTAATTGCAGAAGTGAGGTTATCAGGTCATCTGATTGTGTTCCTGTATGACATTTTGTACAAAGCTCTATTGCCATGGAGTACAGCTTATTTCTAGGGTAAGAGACTTGAAAAAAGTGACAGAGCATGGATCTGTTCTATAGTACAAAGCTGTAATGCAAGTCTTTCAACATTTAGGTCATTTGAGTAGGGAAAGAAAGAATCAAAGAAGAACATGAAGATTGTTACAGAGGTGAAAGAAAACATTGACAGCTGAAAGACAAATTTGACCCTCATATCTTTACATAGATTGAGTCCTATTGTGTAGAGCCTCTAGTGTAAGCATATAGTAATGGGGTGATAATCTTGAAGCTTGTCTTGTTTAATATCTTTGTGTATCATTTTAAAAATTCCAAACGGAAGGACCAAACATTTGCCACTTTCTCTGCTCTATATTTCTTAGAAAGCCCAATTTCAGCATTTACAAACTACCCAGGGCTACTTACGCCATTGTAAGGATTATAAAAGCATGAAATATTTGTCCCAAGAATACACAGATGTGTTCTTGAATTGTTGCAGATGTTGGGTTGTATTAGTATCTCTTAATTATTATTGAGCAAATAAGGTTTCAATAGGCTGTTGAATAGGTAATGTACAATTTCTTCTGCCAACTGAGGCAGTGAAATTCATAGCTAAGCTTCTTAATATTGTTTGCCTTATGTCAGGCAGCAATTACATGAGGCATGAACATGTTCCTTCTAGAACCTTATGCTCATCTCTTACTTCTGAAGTAGTTTCAAGATGCTAGGTAATGCCAATTGAATGATTAGCTTTCCTGTGCAATTGCCAAGGTATTCCCTATAAGGCCTAAGAGGCAAGATGGGAAAGGAAAGGTTAGGAACAAACATTGTAGAGCTATTTCTTATAATCTTAGATTGAATCCTTAGAATCATCAGTTTTAGAGTATCAGAAAAGAATGGCAACTGATCTACTATAATGCAGTGAAATAAAAAAAGCCTGAAAATCCACCCTTGGCCAAATAGAATTGCAAAGGACCTTGCAAACCAAAGTGCAAAACTATAGGACAGATTCTATGGGAAAATGTCAGACAACATAGAAAAAAAATCATGCATTCAGCTGGGCATGGTGGCTCACACCTGTAATCCCAGCACTCAGGAGGCTGAGGCAGGAGGATTGGTATGAGTTCGAGATCAGCCTGGGTTACAAAAGTGAGCTCAAGGCCAGCCTGAATTGCATAGCGAGACCCTATCTCAAAAAAGACAAAAAAAAAAAAAAAAAAAAAAAAAAAAAAAAAAAAAAAAAAAAAAAAAAAAAAAAAAAAAAAAAAAAAAAAAAAAAAAAAAAAAAAAAAAAAAAAAAAAAAAAAAAAAAAAAAAAAAAAAAAAAAAAAAAAAAAGAAAATCATGCATTCTAGGGAGCTGGGGAGATAGCTCCATGGCACAAATGCCTGCTGGCAAGTGCAACGTTGTGAGTTCAAACCACAGTCCCATAAAAAAAAAAATCATGGATTCTAGATTTTCTTTGAGACAGGGTCTTGCTATGTAATTTCGGCTGAGCTTGAGCTCACTTTGTAGCTCAGTGTAGTCTCACACTCACAGTCATCCTCCTAAGCGCTGGGATTACAATCATGAGCTACCGTTCCTGATTCCAGGGCCAGGAGGGCACCCTTAGGTCCATGTGTTTGCCAAGTAGGTGCTTATGCCTTTGAACTATCTCCCCAGCCCTGATTTAGAATCAATCTCTAGTGATTGGTACTTGAGCCACTAGCCATCAAATGCTTATTTGTTAGATATGGTTAACAATACCTGTTCTGTCTGGAGAGGCATCTAAGTAAGCTGTTATGAGTGAAGGTCACAGATCTGAAGTGCATGCATTTGAATCTTGGCTATGCCTCTGATTTGCTATGTAATTTGAGTAAGTAACTTCACTCTGAAACTGTTTCTTAATCTGTCAAATGAGATGAAAATGACATGCATGCCTAGGGTTGCTAGCTGATCATTATGAGATACTTCATGTGCTTACAGCCATGTCTCATATCTTAGATGTCAATATCTACCAGGTGCCAGACACAGGCTCAAGATTCAGTCTGAGTGTGTCGAAATTCTATCTCTGCCAATATGTAATGTTATAATGTACTTGAATTCCATATGCTTTGATATGTTCATCTGAAAAATGAGGGTAGTAATTCTAATGCCCTCAGAGGGTTACTGTGTTTACATGAAACAATCCATGTAACAGGCATGTCAGTGTTGGTGGAATATAGTCAGTCAGTACTAAATTATCACTATTTTACCCAAGCGTTTTATGGTAAGCCAAAATTTTATTCAGGGCTTCTCTTTTTCTGGCTTTACTCACCCATGCTACTAGTTGTTATCCTTCTAAACTCAGTATCTTCACTACTGCTTTTGTATTTCTTCATCAAAACCTGATTTCATGTCCTTGAATTCTCCATAACAAATTTAAATTTCTAAAATATTTATTAGTACACGTTTGCAGTCCATAATGATTACATCCTTCATGACAAGTTAGTACATGCACATAAAACATATTCATTTTTTTACACCCACTTTTCATCTCCTAAAGTTTTTATATTTCTTGAGGCTTTTAATTTAGCTGATCTATAAATTTATAACTTAAGAAAATTTCCAGCAGATGCTGGGGAGATAGCTCCGAGGCACAAGTGCCTGCTGGGCAAGTGCAAGGTCGTGAGTTTGAACCCTGGTCCCACAAAAAAAAAAAAAAAAAAAAAAAAAAAATTCTGGCAGAGGATTGACAATGAAAGATATTAGGAAATCCCTGGATAGTCAATCTCACAGGCATTGTTTCATATTTCATATTTGTTAGAGAAAATGTGCGCTATACATTCATACCAAAATTCACAATTATTGTACACATAGCAAAAATTCAACAGATAAAATTGCCCTATTACAATTAGCCTATGCTAACAACTCACCATTAATGATTATAGCACTCTGAAGTGAGTGCTTTTCCAGTGTGCTGAGTCATGTATCATCTCAGTAATGCATTGTGACAGTTCTGTGTGGTACACATTAACTTTATTTTACAGTCTTAACAACAGTTATATACTTCAAGACACTAATTTGTCCTAAACTCCCATAATAAGATTCCATAAATAATGGAATCATAATTTCAGCCTATGATCTAATTTACCCATTTTTATCTTTATTCACCCAATTTAGATTTTTTAATTCACATTACACAGTGCCATTGAAGACATCGCTTTGGAGACTCGTTTGTCTGGTAGCCTGGCTGAAGAAGAGGCAAAGACTGCTAAGTACTTTTCAGATTGGTGCACTTTTCTGCCCAGTCTTGTGTTATTCAACCAAGAAGACTGCAGTGATGAATACTCATATTCATTTTGAAATTTGTGTTCCTCAAATTTCAGTTACCTGAGCCTGCACAGTACACTAAGCTGATCTAACGTGCTGAATTTAAAGGTTTGACATTTGCAAAGATGTGGCTGTGGTATGAAAGAAGGAAACCCAGTTGATGACTGTGTAGATTGCTTTTTCCTTGAGTATAGCTAGACTGACATAAGAGCTACATCAAAATGAGGCTCCTCCCAACACCTATGTTGTAGAAATGTGTGCCTCCTCACCTAACTTCACCTCTGGGATTTAGCCTAGACAACTGCTTAAGAAGCTAGCTGAGGTGGGAGAAGTTTACGCTGTGGACAATTTAAAAGTCCCTTATCATCCTTGAACACAGCGAGAACAATATTCTAGAATAGGTATTTGACATAAACCTTAATGGTGTTTGGCTGATTATTCAAAGAAGTACATTGGGGAGTTCCTCCTTACTTCCAGTGGGTTGGACTTTAAGGGCTACATCTTTAGGAAGGCTTTCAGTTCTTTTAATACAAGCACTCTTTCAGTTGGAGCACAGAACAGTCTTTTATCAAACACAATTCTGGCTCATAATGGGTGGTGTTCTGGCAGGACTTTGTGATTCAGTTGTTGTACACTTCAGCAGTGCTGAACAAGAAAAGTGGCTGTTTACATTTTCCCCTATTAAAATAATGGGCTGAGGACCACTTTGAACTAAGAACCAGAGGGTCTGGGAGTGTCCATGACATAAACAAAGATGAAGTAATATCTGTTCTCAAGATGCAAATTGCTCACAATGCGGTGGAAAAGATCAACTTCTAAACATGCTTAACTTTTTTATGGTTGGTACCAAGGATTGAACTCAGGACCCTGTGCTTGCCAGGCAAACACTTACTGCACTGATCTAACCCCCAGATCCTAAACATGCTGAATATAAAGTAGAATAAAATATACAAGACATAAGCAATGTCTTGTGAAAATAAAGTGAGCAATATGTTGTTACTTGCTAGGCAATGTACTGTGAAAATATAGAGGAAGATTGAGCTAATTTTGCCTGATGACATAAGGAGTGGCTTCATGTTAGGGTTAGCCCCTGACTTGGACCTTGGAAAAGGAATTCAGCTTTGATAAAGAAGATGTAAGAAGAATATCCTAGCCTGAGGAAATTCTATGAACAATGACACAAACTAGTGCAAGCAAGTAAAATGTATTTGTTACTTCCCTTCTTTACATTTCTATCTATCTATCTATCTATCTATCTATCTATCTATCTATCTATCTATTTATCAGGTATTTAGTACACAGTCTACAGGGTCTCACTGCAGAGTTTAGACTCCTACTGATCGTCCTGTTTTCAGACTCCCAAACGCTGGGATTACAGGCACAGACCACCACCCCCAGTCGGAATCACCCTCCCAATGCACCCCGGGGGTAGGACTGGTATGACATGCCAGGATCGAACCCCAGTCCCTGCATCTGCTTAAGCAGATGCTTTAATCAGCTGAGTTGTGTGGCTGGCCCTCTCTTCTTTTCAATAGTGCCATATAGATGGGTAGTCAGAGCATAGAGCACCACTATGTGCAATTGCCTGTGCCGGCTAGGGAAACTGAATTTGGAGATGAGAGGCAAACAGTGAACTGCAGAGATGCTCACAGTGCTATTCCTGGAATCTGCTTTGCACACTATTGAGAGAACTTACTGCTATAGGTAGTATGTGCTGTAGCTAGCTAGGGTCCTTTTGTCCCCAGGGTTTACTGATAACACTTGGAAATGTTGGAAATACAGTTCATTTTTATCTCATTATTCTTGTTTCTTTCTGGTCAACTCTCTGCAGTTTCTTTAGAGAAAAAAGCAATGGTTTATCTCTTATTTATGCTAAATCTGCCTGTATTATTCAAGTAAAAGTAAAGGATGAAATGATGTCCCTGAGGGGAGACAAGGATTCTAGAAGCCTATATACTGAATACAGAATTACATATTTGAAGTCCCCATCTGCTCTGTGGCCAGATTCCTTGAAGACTTAGCAAACAAAAGATGAGGCCCAGTTAAATTCAAATAAATACAATCCATGCCATAACTATATAAAATTGTTGTGATTCTTTTTTTACCGGAAATATTAGATTTAACTTTCTGCTTTCCATTTTACTTGACAACTCTGGGTGAAGGACATAATCATTAACACTGTTTAAATGATTGTTTTTCTCTCATTACTTCATTTATCTCTCTTTTTTCCTATCATATAGATGATTCTGAGTAAGTTAAAAATGAATCTAAGAAGTGAAGTAACACACTCAGAAAGATAATACTGCATTTTCTCAGATGTAGAAGGTAAAATTGAACTTAAGTAAAGAATATCATGGTGTTTACCACAGCTTCTGCAGAATACTAGGGACAGGGAATGGAAAGAAGATGGGTACAATACAATGGCTGGATAAGAAAAATAGCTTAAAATGTTCCGTAGGACAATGGAATAACTATGGGTTCTGCAGTTACTTATGTATTTTAACATAGCTAATAAAGATTATCTTTGAATATTTCTGACACAAAAAAATTATGTATGCCTGCAGTGAAAGATATGTCTGATTACTGATTTGGTCATACGTTGTATACATATTTTGAAACATCAAACCTCATGAACATGTACATTTATTATGTACCAACTAAAAGTAAAATACATTTAAAGGAGAAATAAGAAGAAACTGCACCTAAGTCTTAGTTAGATTCCAATATTGGTGTAGGGAGAAAATAGCAGAAGAATAAATATTGGTTCTTTTTAATTATTTCAAAACAAAGCAAAATAAAGCAATGAATTTTTAGCAAATTGTACAAAATTAGAAAAACTACAAACAAATTCTAAGGATGAAATAGCATAGGATTCAGTACTTTGCTTGCTTCTAGGGGTGGGGATGTGCTAGAGAAGAGACAACTAAAGGCTAGCAAGGTATCAATAATAAATTTTTAAAATTTGTGGTAGGTATAAAAGTGGTCATCTTATTTTTTTAATTACTAAACTGCAGGTATGTTTGATTGTTTTGTAAAAAGCGATGTGTTTTACAATAAAAATGAAAAAAATAATGATTTAAGAACTCCACCTTTCATAAGGAAAATTATTTTTTCTTGAGATTATCCAAATATAAATAAAGCACCATTTTGTAATGAAAAAAATATATATGCATATACAAGATAGTTAGAATAGATATATAACTACTTTTTCTTAGTTCGATGAGAAGAAAGATTTGTACTAATGATATTTAGACAAGATTTCATGTGTAAGGACCGACCAAATAGCTCTGCGCATTAAAGTGCCTGCAAGCAGGCGCAGGGGTTGGGGGTTCAATCCCCTGGCCTGCTCTGCTGCCTCCCCCTTTTGTTGAGATGATAATTGGGACTGAGAGTGGTGGTGCATGCCTGTAATTCCAGCTCTTGGGAGGCTGTAAACAGGCCTATCGCTACGAGTCTAATCTAGTAGTGAGACCCTGAACACACTGTAGATGCTTCCCTAAAATAAAAATAAAAAGATTTCATGTCTACATCTTGTCCTCTCAGTAACTACTATGAAGACAACAATATGCAATATATTAATTATTGCAACTATGCTACTAACTTTTTTAAACTGTGTTATGTCTATGTTATGTTTTTTTAACTAAAATGAATAAAAATTTAAAAAGATATGTTGCCTTTAAACTTTTTAGAAACGTTACTCCTTTTTTTTAAGTTCACTTATCCCTTTGTTCCTGCCATGTTCTAAAACAGTGCTAAAAATTCTCTGTCTTAGGCTGGGGAGATAGCTTGGTGGTCTAAGCAACTGCATGGCAAGCTCGAGGACCTGAGACAAAATACCAAAGTTGGGTATTTCCACAAAAAGGAGAAAAAGCTTATTTTGCATCACAGTTTATAGAGGTTTTAGTTCACAGCTGCCTGGCTCCAAGGTAGGGTGGCAGGGCAGAGGGCTATCATAGAAGAAGAGCAGTCCATAGCAGGGAGAAGACAATAAAGCAGCACGCAGTGGTGACAGCCTTGTTTCTGTCTTTATATTCCATGCTGCCTATATGCCTTTAGGGCAGGTGGCACTCTAACCTAGGGTGGGGAAACCTTTATCCGTGTGTTACACCCTTAATCCCAGCACCACACCCCCCAGATCTGAAAATCCCCAACCATGGCTACATTGAGGCTTTAGGAGGATAGCCATATACAAGCCATCACTGGAGGATTGACTAAATGGGATTTTGGACACACGAGGAGAGAAGACAAGGGAGGTGAATTTATCATCTTTCTAATGAGAAGTCTCAGTCCAGATTACATTGGTAAACTAAGAACTGATATAATATAATTAACATCAAGAGTGAGAACACAGAAAAGTCAAAGTTCTAAAGGGATTTATGCATGAGCAAGGGCAGATGGAACTTTTTACTTGTCACCTTATCTATTATAGACAGTTTGAATTTTTATTTTTTGTTTATGCATTCCCTATATAATAAAAAGTCCACAACTAAATGAGCAGAATAATGACGAGGCTGGAGCCTTTGGCCTTATTTTCTAAGTAAAAATTTCTATGTAACACAAACTGGCAGGTCAGCTCATAAGCATTTCATTTGTGAGGTCTCTGGACAGATGATTGCAGTTTTCAAATTAGGCAGAACCAGGTTGGAAAGTGTTTAAATCCCTCTCAAAAGTCGTCTCTGTTTACATGATTCATAGGGAACAGATGGCCCAGCTGTGCGCATTTAAGAGAAGTGGGTGGTTCCCAGTGTTCCCAGTTTGCAATCAGTGAAGCAATAATTATAACAACTTCAAGTAAACTAGATCCCCTAAAATGTTTTAATTTGTGAATGAGATGGAGGGACAAAGAGAAGGTAGGGTGACTGGAATATAATTGCAACTTATTCAGGAAAAGGTCTTTGAAATGAGAACAGCTAAAAACCTCACTAACCTCCTACAGTATATTAGGAAAATGAACTTTGTCCTGTATGCTTTCAGATACATAATCTAACCACTCGATGACAGTATAGTTGTGATTTTATTCAAAACCCACATATTCCTTTCTTTCAAGTCCCAGGAAATATTACTATTGCTTAGAGCATACAGGTGTTGGCTGACTTTGTATATGTGCTGCCGAAGCAAGCACGACTGACTTTGCAAATTGAGCAGAACTTTTTTTTTAACTTCCCAATAGCCTAATGCATTACAGTGTTAGTATTTGAATGTAGTTAACGTATACCTTCTTGAGAATGCTTCTCAGGAATGAGAAGAATGTTTTGTGTGTTTCTCAAATGAGTGGTAAATACATGTAGAAAATATACTAGTTGTGAGAATTAAAAACCCTGACAAGAACAAATTATTCTTGTTTTGTGGGGTTTCAGAACCTAAATATATCCACACCACCCTTAATGTTGTCTTTTTTGAGTGTTTAAACTGCCTGATCAGCAGGGGAATAGTAGTGTTAAAGAGCAGGATACCTTTTGCCATGGCGTGCTTAATGACCTAGTTTGTTCACTAGAGAGCTGTGTGTCCTAGCTGTGTCTATATGACTGTGGGCAATTGCTTACCTCAATTGACCACAGTTTAATAAGATGGTCAGTGTTCCCCATAACAGGCAATGGTGAGGAATGAAATTATGGAAGCATCTATTTATTCTAGGCTGACGTTTGCAATCTCATGGTAATGCCTCTTTTACAGGAATGCAATGCCTTTTCCAAAGGAGACAGATCTTAATCCATGAACTATAGAGTTAGTGGAGGAAGAAATGGTAGATAACACTGAAACACTGGCATATATGGTGATTTCTTGCATATGCCATGCTCAAGGCACACTGGTCGATCAGTGTCTTAAAAGGAACCTGTTCTGGGAGTGTTCTGAAGTTTATGTGGTTGTTTTTGTTGTCATAAAGCTTGAAGTACTCTATTAGCATTTGTGAGTAGGAACTAGGGAGAGTACA
Source organism: Myocastor coypus (assembly GCA_004027025.1). Taxonomy (NCBI): domain Eukaryota; kingdom Metazoa; phylum Chordata; class Mammalia; order Rodentia; family Myocastoridae; genus Myocastor; species Myocastor coypus. The sequence continues at coordinate 3,696 of PVJA010042082.1, read as the reverse complement.
CATGTTGCACTGTACAGCATAGATTTGTCCCATTCAGTGGAGTACTGAAACACATTGGACCAATTTCCAAATAGAAAGGTATTTTGAAAAACAACTTTATTTGCTTATAATTCACATACCATATAATTTATCCATTTCAAGTGGTTTTCATTGCTTTTTTGTACCCCAGCTTTTACCTTTCTGCCTATAATCTCCTTTCTTGTACACCTGCAAAAGTAAGACTAGTTCTAGAATTCCAGCTCAAATGTCATCATTTGGATGCTTGCCCAACTTATCTCCAGATTTAATTTCACTAAGACAGGAGGCCGGAAAGCGTTTTTCTCAAAAGAATCAGGAAGTAGATATTTTTAGCTTTGCAGGCCATAGACTCCCTTGTAACAACCTTCCATTATAGTGCAAATGTGGCTTTAGAGAACAGATACACAACTGTGGTTGTGTTAAAGAAGTTTACACAGAGCACAGGTGTTGGGCATTTTGCCAAATTTTGCACAAAATCACTCTGTTAAGCCATGATTGTATCACTCAAAGTACTATAATACCACTCTTAGTAATTACATTTTTTCCTTGTCAACAAAACAGGCCTGTCGTTCACATCGTTGTGGCTGAAGTTATTAATATAATCCTGTAATAAAGTTACTGATTAATCCATACTGATACGTTAAAAAATGTATAAGGAACATTGGAGTGGTACCCTTAGATTGCCACTAAAAAAAGCAAGCTTTTTGGCTGTGTTCAATAAAACTGGCTTTGTATAGAAATGTGTTCTCTTAAGAGTAAATTCTAGGTTTCAGCATCAAATCTTGTCCTTTGATGAAGCTCACTTTGGAGGAGTGTATTTTTTTTGGTGTAGGGTCTCACTATGTCGCTTGGACTCATAGTGATCCTCCTGATTTCTGCCTCTATAGTGCTAGCATTACAGGCAGGCCACTCTACCCAGACTCCATCACTGGCTCAGCACACCCCAGGGCAGGGCCAGTGCAGAATGTGTTTCCAGGAATTGAAACCTGAACCCTGTACTTACCGAAGCAAACGTTTAGTCTGCTAAACTCTATCCTTGGAGAAGTTTTATAATACTATTTCACTGAAACATGTCACAACCAGGAACACAGAAGGTACTCAAAATAAATTTGGGCAACTATATTTCAATAATAAAATCTATCCTTTTCGAGTCTTTGTTGCAGAAAAGTTAAGTATATAACTATGAGAAGTTTAACTATCTCCTTATTCCCCCTATGTCTTGGGGAAAAAGGGAAGAAAAAGAAAATTTTAAGGAACAGCATTTTAAGGAAATGTTTTCTTAAAATGACAGATAGCCAAATTAGGTAGATATTGGTGATATGATTGATATTAGATGAGAGAAAGGGGCCAGGCCTAACATAGAGTAAGAACAAAGACAATGAAATCCAGGCCCTTGTTTACAGGCTGAGGAGGTAGAAACTAGGCTCCAAGAGGAATACACAATGGCTAGACCTGCAACCTTCCCCACAGGTGAACACCAGTTCAAAGCTGTACTGTAGTTAGCACTGTCTAGTGCAATAAGCCAAGCAGTATAAAAAACAAACAAACAAACACATAGAAGCAATGTAACAAACATGGAACACTGTGACCCTCACTCCTACTCCTTGCAGAAATACCTTGGTTTTCTATGCTGCTTCCTTCCTATGTATCTTTTTTCTTTTAAAACAATATCAGCTAAATAAATATACTTGTACGCTTATAGGTTCATTACAGTTTTACCTAAACTAACATGTGATGTGACTTTACTGTACAACAACACCCTAGACAAAAAGCTGCAGTTGCACCCCTTTTGTCTCACAGGGGATTTCTCTCAATAAAACTCTTCCGACTGTTAACATCTTTTGTCCTTGATTCCATTCTGTGACATTATGAGACATGTCTAATAGGTTAGGAGATACTTCCTTGTGACACTAGCACGATAAGCAAAAGCACTAGTTCATAAGAAACAGAGGGCTGGGCGTGGTGGCGCATGCCTGTAATCCCAGCAGTTGGGAGGCTGAGTCAGGAGGATCGGTGCGAGTTCAAGACCAGCCTGAGCTACAAAAGTGAGCTCAAGGCCAACCTGAACTGCATAGTGAGACCCTGTCTCAAAAAGACAAAAAAAGGGCCTGGCGGGATGGCTCAGTGGTCTAAAGCGCCTGCTTGGGGAAGCTTGGGCGGCTTCAGGGACCGCGGTTCGATCCCCGGCACCACATGCTGTGCCAGCCCTGCCCTCGGGGCGGGCTGAGCCAGCCATAAAAAAGAAAGAAAAGAAACAGAGGCTCATTTCTATTAAGGAAAATAATGAAGTTTTATAACCAGGAAGTTATTTGATTAATTGATAATATTTTTAGGGGTATACAAACCTATATACTCAGGTAGAAAATTATGAGAATGCTCTATCTTCTTGTTGACCAGATCTTACTCTTAAGATAGCTTGCCCTGACCTTTCTGTATCAGTTGCAACTACTAGACCCTCTAAGAAAGCAAAATTTGAAAGTTCTGGGAAAAGGGAGTTCTTGAAGTTTGTTTATTTCTATTAGGGTAAATGGCATGGGAAAGTATGGTGGACTACTGTAGACGGAGGGAAAGAGGAAAGTGTTAAGAAGAGACAGAAAAGAAGAGGATTTTAGGGATGAGGAAGGTTAACATGGCAAACTGTTCAACACACCAAAAGGTGCCACTCAGATTGCCCTACCATCCTATACTCCTGAGGCCAAGAGTAAAAAAATCACCCTAAAATATATGAAATGCTGAAATAACTACATGAGCACCACAGTGTCTAGTTTCAGATCTGGACATACCAACTTCAAATGGTTGTAAACCAACCAATGTTTAAACCTCTGTGAAATCTAGTAGAGAGATGATCCAGGAAAAGGCAAGAAAATCTTTCTCCACCTTAGCCAAATGTTGTCCTTTTTGAGGGCTGTTGAACAATGAGGAGTATCTTTATAACTCCTCCTTCCATAATCAGCTGGAGAGCATTGGCAGTTGCATATACACACTCTGTACGACTAGAAAAAAAGAGTCTCAGTGTTAGAGAGAGATTTCTAAAAATATAACATACTTGCCTTGGCAGAGATTGCAGTGTGATTGGAGAGATGGACTAGCATCTAGTTGTCTTGTCACTAGCTCAGATGGGTGTGTGAGAAGGGTTCACTTGAAATTCGGGCAGCCTGAAGAAGAGATGCAGTACTGTGGACTGGGTTAAACATTTTTATTGAATTTATCAGCCATGGTCCTTCTGTTCAGCCACCGTATATTCACAGCAGTCCTTAGTCCACTAGCTAGTCCATCCTCACAGCAGTCCTCAGCAGCTTAGCCCTAATCAGCTCTCTTAGTGGTTTATACAATAATGCCCAAAATACACAATAGTGTTCATGTGCCATTATTGACTTTGATCAGATAAACTATTTATACTGGTCAGCAAACAAACTTGGCTACAGAAGTGATTTACACTGGGGTTTCAGGAGATGTACATGTGCTAGCCTTCTGTTGACACAGCAGCCACTTCCTCAAGATCCCTTTCCTTCAAAGTATGAACCATAGTGCCACAATTTTACAGTTTCTCGTTTCCCTAAATGAGGACATTCCATTTTCTTATGGTAGGTATGAAAGTAGAGATATATTACTGTGTCAGTTACTCTTCTCACATTGCTGGGGGAAAAAAAAAAAAAACCTGACAAGGGCCGGGGAGAT
>PVJA010042081.1:0-17527 GCA_004027025.1 Myocastor coypus | reverse complement strand
TCCTCTTCTTCTTCTTCTTCTTCTTCTTCTTCTTCTTCTTCTTCTTCTTCTTATTCTTCTTCTTCTTCTTCTTCTTCTTCCTCTTCTTCCTCTTCTTCTTCTTCTTCTTCTTCTTCTTCTTCTTCTTCTTCTTCTTCTTCTTCTTCTTCTTCTTCTTCTTCTTCTTCTTCTTCTTCTCCTTCTTCTTCTTGTATGTGGTACAGGGCCTACAGGGTCTCACTACACAGATGGGACTCATAGTGGATACTCCTGTTTTCAGCTACCCATGTATTGAGTTTACAGGCCACTGTCATCACTCCCAGTCTCCATTGCTATCTCAGTGTGCTCTGAGGGTGGGGCTGGCACAGCTGTCCCCGCATCTGCCTAAACAGGCACATTAACCTGCTGAACTATCTGGCTGGCCTTTTATTTGTTTTTTAGTTGAGGCTTATTTGTTGTTTTTGGTGCTGAGGACTGAACGCAGGGGGCTTCCAGATTGCTAGGCAAGTGTTCTACCACTAAGCTAAATCCTCAGTCCCATCACCACAATTGCTTCATCCTACTGATCAGAAATCAGCCACCAGGTGCAGTCAGGATTCACAGGGAAGGGATCATGTCAGAGACTCACTACTGAAGTGCTGAAGAACTATCATTGTGAGCCTTTTTTTAGGCTGCCTACCACAGTGGATTTTTGACTTTGTTTTCTAGAGACCTAAGCTCTTAGGTAATTATTAAAAGAAACAAACAATCCTAAGGACGGATGTGGAAGGAACAGGTTTTGAATAAGAAAGATTTTCTGGGAAAATTTCAAACTAAGGCACAAAATAAAACTGGTGTTAGCTTTAAAAGTGTAAGGAGGGGGCCAATGAGATAGCTCAGCAGACTAAAGCTCCTGTTTGGCAAGCTTAGGGAAATCACCAGGACTGCAGGTTGGATTCTGGAAACACAGGGTATGCTGGCTCCACCCCCAGGGTGGGCTGAGCTGGCCAGAGTCTGCGTGTGTTGGTGCATACCTTTAATCTCAGTGCTGGGAGGCTCAAAGCAGGAGTATCGCCATGAGTCCAAGCTATGTGATGAAACCCTACAGCAACCAGAAACATTTAAAAATATAAGGAAAGGTCTGGCTATGGAGGTGCATACCTATATTCCCAACACTCTAGAGACTGGGGCAACAGGACGGAAATTTCAAGTCCACATTGGGCAACTTAGTGATTTAATTAGATCCTGTCTAAAGAACAAAACAAACAAGACAAGACAAAACAAAACAAAAAAGGCTGAGTATGTTGTTCAATGTGAAGGTCCTAGATTCAATTCCCAGGACATCCTCAGCACTGACAAATACAAGTTAGAAAATGGACCCATGGAAGATTAAAGCTCAGTGTATACTTAATTAAAATGATGAAACAGCCACGTGTCTATTTTATCATAATTTGTACAGTTTATACCAGGTCCCTTAAATTTCCTGAGCTGCTAATGTTCTGTGTTCCCATGGTGGGTATTTGCCTCTCAGAGAGGTCCCATACATTTTCTCTGACTGTATACTGGAGGGGCAGATATAGATTACTCTAGGTCATATGGCTTTACAGTATATAAAGCCTTCTCTGGAGGATCTCTGTCATCTTTAGGCAGTTCTCCTTGTACCTGATGAACCACTAGAGCTTTTAGAGGAGTTACACTGAGACCCAGGTTACGCCAAGTTTTTGTGATACCAGAATTTAGCATTGCTAGAGTTATAATTTCCACCTAATTAGCTGCTATTGTAGGGGGTTTATTAGTTTCTCCTCACTTATATTTACTTCCTACGTCTGTCAACCTTTTTCTTGGTTCTACGAACTGAGCTATCAACCTCTCCTAGGCTGAGAGTCCCAGGGAAGAGCCTTGGCCAGGGCTCAGTGATGGGGGTGGATAAAAGAGAATGCCCAGCCTCCTTATTCTGCCAGCAAGTAAGAGTGAGAAGCATAATACATTGGGCCAAAAATGCCATCATTATTGGGAAATGGTTTCTGGAATCAGTAGTTGGATTCTGCCTGAGTGTACTTGTGAGAGGCAGATCTCCAGATAAGTGCATTGCTAAGATCCCATGGGAAGAGGCCAGACCCTATACATGAGTTCCTACAGAAGAAAAGGAGCATGCCATTTGAGCAAATGTGTTTTTTCTTCTCCATGGCCCTTGAAATGAATCTCCATCTGTTCCTCTAAGGAAAATTCATGTCTTTCAGGACTGGTAGGAAATGCCTATTCTAATAGTCTTACCATCAACTGCTCTAGCATCTGTCTTCCAGCTTCCAGGAAAAGTCAAGACTTCATAGTGTCTTTACTGCTCTGATTCGTGTCACAAGTACTGGTGACAAGGGGATTTCATAAGAATGCAAGGGCTCTGAGATGGAGGAAGTTCTGGATCCTGGCCTGGAAGATACTGTCTTGTTTCTGATCCCTGTCATGAGCTGGTAACCAGGAGAGCCCTGGATGAGAGGCCAAGAGGGCCCAGGTTGCAGAATCGCCTCAAATATCACTCCTTCATCTTGGAGTCTTACTCTCCCTCATCACACTGAAGCCTCATTATAACCCCAAGGGCCTGCTTGCTCAACCCCCATGTGCCTCTATCTCATTCTGGATGTAGCCTAGAGGGGAGGACAAACAGAAGGGCACCTCATGCTGGGTCTTAGGCTGGCTGTAGCAGGGAGTTTTGCCATTGCCTTTGTCTGAGAGGTACTAGCCCAGCTACTGCTAGGCCTGCGAGCCTCCCACTGGATTGCAGCACTGGTCTTTGGCCATTTGATCCTACCCTGCCCTTGGCAAACTCACATCCTACACATTCATCAGTCAAAGCTGCCACCTGATTAGCAGAGGGAAACCTGGACGTGGGGGGGGATCAGGGAAGAAATCAACACTCCCTGAGAACCCAAACAGGGACCTCGAATTCATTTCTCCCTCAAAAGCAACATCTAAGAACCAGTATTCCCTTAATCATCTAACAGTTTGATTCTTTTTTCCCTCACTCTCTTTCAAATCTAAGTTGTTATAAGAACATTGAGTGAGTTTGGACTTGGTACAAATAAAAAATGCCAGAAGATTTCTGGAGAAGAATCATGAAGCTGTGCAGCTTCTGCAGAAGCCTTAGAGAGAAGAATGTGGAAGGCACTTGAAATTAGGCCTGACAGATGCCTGCTCAGAAGTGTGCAGTCTAGGATCTAGGCACAAACAATGGTGCTGCAATGCTTGTGCATGAGGAATGAACCTGAGAATCTGAAGTCTGACAATGTTGAACCTCCTCCCTCAAAAAAAGATAGAGGAACTGAATTCCTACTGCCTTGTTAGGTAAAATCATACTAGTAGCAAGGTTTTAAAAAGGCCGTTTAGAGAAATGAATCAAGAGATAAGGTATTATAGGTTCAGAACACATTTTTGCAAAGGTCAGGTGGGCTCCTGGCCGTGACCACTGGAAAATTTTCTATAATGTTCCCTTGAAAGGGAACACTGATTCTCAGCATTAGATGAAGCCAGACTGTTCAATCATGTGTCCATCTGAGCGTTCTCTCTCTCTCTCTCTCTCTCTCTCTCTCTCTCTCTCTCTCTCTCTCTCTCTCTCTCTCTCTCTTTCTCTCTCTCCTCTTCCTTCCTTTGAGTACCAGGGATCACATCAAACTCAGGACCTTGTGCTTGCCAGACAGGTGCTTATCCTGCTGAGCTATCTCCCTGGCCCTGAGTATCTTCTTTCTGAAAGTACATGTCTTTCTCAAATGTGAGGAGAAAAGGAAAGGATGGAGAGGTTTGGCAATAGTAATCCTTTTCCTATGAAGTGTGACACTTCTTTTCTGTGAAGACCACTGGCCATGTGAGGCTGAGGAGAATCCTACTCCCAGTAGGAAGACTCCTGAGAAGTCAGGCAGTCCTGGACAGCTATGACGGCTCCGGAATGGTGAGGGTCTCCCAGTCTCCTCAGGCAAGCCAAGGGGCTCTCCATGTCTTGCTCTCTTTGCATCAAAACATGTGGTATTGATGTTCTCAAAACCCTCTAAGGGACTGTCTTCGTCATATTATAGTTACAGAGACACGGTACTCAAAACAGCAACTCAAATGAGGATAGGATTTTTTTTTTTTTTTTTGAGGCAGGGTCTCGCTATGCAGTTCAGGCTAGCCTTGAGCTCACTTTTGTAGCCCAGGCTGGTCTCGAACTCGCACTGATCCTCCTGCCTCAGCCTCCCGAGTTCTGGGATTACAGGCGTGCGCCACCACGCCCGGCTTAAGGATAGGATTTTTATGGGTCATAGTTACCGTACAGAGTTGGCTGATTTCAAGGCAGAAACAGGACCACAGAGGAGGCTGGCTGAGGAAAGGTGTTCATGTCATGGCATCCAGGAAGCAGAGAGGGAGAGAGAGAGGAAAAGAGAGAGAGAGAGGAAGGGAGACAGGCAGAGGCAGAGTGACAGACAGCGAGACAGAGAGAGATGTGGTAGCCAAGAAGAGAGACAAATACTTCCTGGTCATGCCTGTGTGACCTGCCTTCTCCCACAGGCCTCACTTCCCAATAGCAAGTCAGCTGTATCGCCCACGTGATTTGATCATTTCCCAGAAGTCCAGCATTTGAATGCACAAAGCTTTTTGAGGCAGGGTAGATTTAGATATAAATCATAGCAGGGTTTTATCAAGCTTTTCCAGATACTTCCCTATTCATTCCCTCATCTGAACCTCAGAGCCACCCTGACAGTAGCCAGTTCAGCACTCTCTGGATTCTGTAGTGTTCTTTAAAAAATGTACTTCTTACAGAGTCTACAAGGTTTCAGTACACAGATTAGAGTCATGGTGATCCGCCTGTGTTCAGTCACCCAAGCTCTGGAATTACAGGTGTAGGACACTATGCCAGTCTCAATCGCTGCCTCAGTGCGCCCCAAAGGTGGGGCCAGCATGACACACTGGGGATTGAACCCCAGCTGCTACACTCTGCCTAAGCAGGTGCTTTAGTCTGCTGACCTATCTGGCTGGCTCTTATAGTGTTCTTAATGGTGCTGTGCTTCATGTATAAAAGCCAGTGAGTGTGTGATGATGTGTTGTTTCCAGACATTCTTATTCTTATTCTTGTTCTTGTTCTTGTTATTATTATTAATTTTTTTTGTCTTTTTGAGACAGGGTCTCGCTATGCAGTTCAGGCTGGCCTTGAGCTCACTTTTGTAGCCCAGGCTGGTCTCGAACTTGCACCGATCCTCCTGCCTCAGCCTCCCGAGTGCTGGGATTACAGGTGTGCGCCACCACGCTCGGCATTATTATTATTATTATTATTATTATTATTATTATTATTATTATTATTTTGGATTATATTTGGGATTGAACCCAGGGCTTTTGTACTGAGTTACATTCTCAGAACCCTGATACCCTTTTAATTTCTTTTTTTCAGATAGAGTCTTGAAAAATTCCTCAGACTGAGCTTAAATTTTGATTCTCTTTCCTTAGCCTCTCAGAGTGCTGGTATGTGCCACCATACCTTACATTTTCCTAGACAGTTTTATGCTGTTGTGTCCCTGTAACTATAGACATAAATGAATCTTAGAAAAGTACAGAGCAGTAAAATTTCTTCTTGGTAAAGTGAAAGAAAACTATATGATGTTTTCATAACTTAAGTGATCCCTAAGATACTACCAAATATTTTATTGATAATTTGTTTGAATTTCACATTTTTAATTTTTTTTTTTTAGTTTCATGGCCTTTGGTAGCCTGTTGCTATATAAATGTGAAGTCTATGATACTACTTGTTTGGCAGTAAAGGAGTAGTTTCCACATCACTTCTAGATCTCTGAACACTCAAATTGAGGCCCATTCCATAAACACCTTCGGTAGAGCTTCCAAGGGCAACAGTGCTGAGTGCTCTGTCAAATTCCAGGCTGAATAATCTCATTGACTGCAGACCTAGGGGACAACTTCTCACTTGGAATTCCCGTTTTCCAGCCTCTACTCTCACAGATTCTCAGGGCAGACATACCTTTTCAGATTTTCTGGAAGGATCCACATTGTTAGTATCAACAGTGTGTTGAGAGGGAAAAAGTAGCTGCGATCCAGCACGGAGCTGGTGAAGCGTAAGTCACACTTTTGTTTAATCAGTGATAGCATGGAAATTCAAAACAATTTGCACCAAGATAGCAAATAAAACCCACTGTGATTAAATGCAATTGATCTATGTGCTGCTGTATATCATGCTTTCTATCTTGCTATACTTTTACTTTCTCATAGTAAAATAAAATCTATACACTCTCAATTGTGAGAACACGTACATAACTAGTCTCTAGGATCCATACAAAACAGCAATTTTCTTTTCCAAAAAGACAGCATTTAATGTCCTGTTAAGACAACAAATGTGGGCAACAATTTTATCCTAAGTACTGTACCCAGGAAAGATTATGGTGGTCCTTGATGTAATTGCAGGAAGAATATTTTCTGTTTCTTCCATTAGTGAATTAAATTTTTTTCTGTGGTCATTTTCATGCTCATTTTGGCTTTTAGGGACTAGGTGAGGGGGTCACCTCCCAGCCTTCCAAGAGAGAATAGCTGAAAAGGGGTTACCTAATTCCATTGTGGGAGTTCTTGCTGCCCACTGGATGGTTCAGTGCAGGTCTATGTCTAGACTGATTACAAAAGCACCAACAAAACAAAATAAATACCTAACACCTTACAGAAAAGGCATGGGACCAAACAGTGCAGTGCAGAGAACAATGCCTTCCTTGTGACAGGGAATCTTCTGGAGGATGATGGAATTCCCGCACCCCAGGTTCTCATTTGTAAAGGCAACATTAAACGTCTCAAAGCAGGCCCTGGCTTGAATGCATTAATTTGGAAAGGCAATGTGTTGTGTTAGATAAGGGATTAAAAAATAAACTGCCACTAGGATCAAAATGCAGATCAGTGTAACAACTGTGCCTGGGCCCAGACTTCAGCAAACAGTCTTTGACTCACTGATGGGACCATTCGTTAATTCTGCTCTTTCACATTGGCAGAGTGTATGGAATGTGATTGAAAACGCTATGATTGAATCAGTCCTGACTTTGTACTCACCTTTCTTTGTGACCTTGTGCAAGTCTCTTGACTCCCCTGAGCTTCAGTTTCTATATCTACATGAGAGATTAGAGTTGATTGTCTAGATTTGTGAGTTAAAAACTTTAACAAAGCAAAATAAACATAGCAATTCAATTGCCTAATGGTGTAAAAACTGAGATATTTCACCTGTTATGATTTGTGTCTAGATGTCCCCGCAAAACCTCATGCTATCATGGAGTGGACTTCTAGAGTCTCTGATTAATTCCTGATCCTGTGCTGGGATTATGGGTGTCAGTGTAACTCCCACTCTAGGGTGGGTGGCTCGCATACAATACAAGGGACAGAAAGAGTCTTTTCTTGTGCTTCTCCCTTTCTGCTCTTATTGCTTTTGCTGTCTTCCACTGCCATGAACAATTGACCTCTGCCATGTGCCACTCTGCCTGGGACCCAGTTGATTATGCACTGGAACCTCTACAAAATGTGACTGAAATAAACCTTTCCTTCCTTAATTTTGGGTATCAGGCATCTTATCTCAGCAACAACAGAAAATGACAGTATTATCTGAAAATACAGCTATAAAGATAATCTGAGATGGCTCATAAATATATTGCTATAAATTGAGGCTTTGGTTGAGTGGTAGGTCACCCCAAAAATGTAAAGGATAGCATATCAATTATGGTATATAACGAAATGTGCAGCTGTTTAGACAATAGTCTCAAGTGGCCTGATATAGGACATTTGCTCAACATGTATCTATTGAGCACATAGTGTGTACCAGGCCCTAGAGACAAGTTGCTTCTGGATTCCTGTGGCTTCTTCCCCTGTGAGCCTTTGTCCTCCTCCTTTCCTGATCTTCTTTGATTTTGTTCTTATTTCTGCCTCAGGCACAAAGGACTGAGTTAAACCTACTGCTATGTTCATGCTGTGTCATCCTAGTTAGTCTGGAAGGCCCCCCACTTGTTGTGTGATTTATTAATTGATTCCTTTTCATCTTCAAAATGTCCTCCCTTTTCCTTCTCCACAAAGGCAAATATTGTAATGTTGTCAACAAATATACTTTAGCTGGCCTGCATTTTTGTAAAGTGTATATTATCTTTTTTATTTAGTTCATTCAAACAATGAAAATGGCGGATAGACTATTTAGTGTCTTGCCAATTTTAGCCACAGTAAGGTGGGTCTTCTTTTTCTTTCTGTGTTTGGAGAGATGGGAAGTAGAAGAGATGGGAAATACCCAATAAAAATGTCCAGAGCTGGAAGGGTAGGACATGGGTGGGAGCAGTAGATAGGTTACTATCCCATGGCAGTCCTCATGGGTATGAAGAGCCTGTGCCAAGTTTTCCATAAGAAACCAGTAAAACCATTTCTTTCACTTCAGATCATTGATGAAGGAATAGTTCATGAGAATCTTAGATACTGCATAATCTACTAGTTCTATTTTTCTTTTTTTTGATAGGTCTTATTAATTTCTCCCGGCAGGCTTTGAACTTATGATCCTGCTGCATTAGCCTCCCAAATACTGGCATTACAAGCATGTACCACCTTCTCCGGTTGGGTACTTTTTTTTTGAAATGAGAGTTGAACTCAGGCCCTTGCACTTTCCAGGCAACTGCTTAGTCTACTGAGCTATCTCCCTAGCTCCAGCTTGGGTTCTTACCTAGGAATTTACTTCCAAATAGCTGGAAGTCTAGGCTGAACACACTGTTGGATACCTCAGGAGTTGCCTTACTCTGAAAGATAGTCTGGTATCTTCTAGATGGCTATATTGCTCATGTGAAACCCAGGGGGTACCAGGGAGTCTCTGGGGTGGCAAGGTACTCTGAGGCATTATGACAACCAAAGGCTGGTGGAATCCCCAAAATGACCTCCATCATCTTGACATTGGATGTGGAAGTTGGGAGACTTCCAAAGCATAGTTCCACCAGGGACAAGCCAGTACTCCCAGTGTCCAACTGCCATGAAAAGAGGGTGCTTTGTCAGTATTCTGGAGACTTGTAGGGTCAAATTCCAGTCAAGAAGCTGGCCATGGAGCTAACAAGCTGCCTGTTCACCCCCAAATCACACAGCTTGATCTCATTTATTTGATCATGGTAAGAGAATATTGCACATCTTGGTATAGGACCTGGTGCTTTCTTTGGAAGTACCCCAAGCCCTGAAGAACCATGATATTGTCCTTCAACCATATCTCTTTAAGGATCTTTTTGGCTTCATTCAACATCTGGTCCAGTCAGCTGTATTCCATGTGCTCCACACAGATGCTGACATGACAGAAGTCCCTAGTGACTAGGGGGGTTACATTTGTGCAGAATCTGAAAGTTGAATGATCTGACTCTAGTGGGCAGCCTGATACCAAGGTAGATCAGTTTTCTGGATATGCTGAGGCCCAAAATGATCCCAGCTCTCTAGCTCCAAGATCCTCTGGAAGTCGACCTTTTTGAGAGGTTGTGTTTGCCAACTTTGGGTAAGGAAAGCCTTTAATTGTTGCTTCTGCTGTTCCTCGAATTCCAAATCCCTAACCTTCTTCTGGAAATCTGCTACACTATCCTTGCTGATGCCTCACTGATCATCCCTTGGTGATGGTAGGGTTGGTGGTGAGCACTGGCACCACTGGCTTTCTTCAGATCAGCATCAAGTGGGTCATGGATGTAGCCTCAATTCTTCTTTTTTAATTTTATTTTTGTTAGCATATGTTTGCATTGCATGATTATATTAAAAACATGGAGTTTGTATGCATACATAAGACATCTTATTTCCTTTTGTCTTCCTCTTTACCTCACCACTTCTTCTTCTTCTTCTTCTTCTTCTTCTTCTTCTTCTTCTTCTTCTTCTTCTTCTTCTTCTTCTTCTTCTTCTTCTTCTTCTTCTTCTCCTCCTCCTTCCTGTTTCTCATTCCATTTGAAAAAAATTACTATTTTTTTATTTTTCTATTGTCTATCTTATTTTGCTCTCTATATTTTGGGTTTCTCATATGAGAGACAGCATATGCTATTTAAACTTCTATGTCTTTTATATTTCTTATTGTGAAATAGGGTTTTGCTATATCACTGAGTTACCCAAGATGGTCTTGAATTTAGAAATTTCTGGCCTCAACCTTGTAGACTGCTGGGACTACTGGTATATGCAGAATGGACGTGACTTGATATAAATCTTTCAAATTTGGCACATTAATTTATAAATATTTGAGTGAAAAACAAACAGTCTGCTTACTGTGTTGATCCTGTGACTAATCCTGTAGATCTTTCAAATCCAAGTGAGTTAATTTAGAGTATATTTCCAAAAGGCATCATTGTGAAGGAATCATTGAGACAAAGAGAGTGTCCTTAAACTTCCTGGAACTTTCCTTTGAAAAAAATCCATCATCCACAGAACATTGTTTGTAATCTTTGTAGAAGAGGCTTTTTTAATAGCAGATTTGAACTTTGGAAACAGCTAAAGCTGCTAGCCAGCAACACTAGTGAATATAGTGGTTGATCAAACTGAAGAATATTAGTTTGGTTGTAACAAGGGGTGAGTATGAAGAAATGAAGCTGGCCCAAGAGCGATTCTAAAACAGGACTTCCAAACATGTCATAGCCTGGGCACCTGGGCAAGAAAAATTTTTGTATCCCAGTGTAGGTATAGAAATGCACACACACACAGACACACACACACACACATACACAAAATATATAGTTTCTCACACAATATGTAGACAAGGCCAAAAGTCCTTAGAATTTTTTGAAAAGATCAATTGTGCAAGTGTGGCATAGAAGAGCCCTGGCTTGGTAGATGCTCTTGGCAAAGCATCTGAGATTTTCAGTTGGCTCCACACTTGTCAGGCATTAGGTGTGTGATGTGGTAGTTCAGCAAGCATGTGAACTAGTGCATTGCTCGGCTGAAGGTCCAGGGTCTCTGTGGGAACCTACCAACCCAAAGTCCACTCTGCTCAGACTCCACCCACACCACAGCCTCAGCTCTGAGTCTCACAACAATGAGGAACCCAGTCCTGCTGGAATACAGGCCAGGGCTGAAGAAGTTTACAACATGGAAAGATGTGTTTAAAACGTAAACAACTCAGAATTCACACAGTGATTAAAATTTATTGTGTGAAGAGTGGGTAATCTTGATCTCATGTTGTCTTCATGGGACATGAACAAACAGATCAATGAGTGGAAATGATAGGCAGATTTTGGTTCAACTTAAAGATTGGTTCATATCATAGAAATGTGTTTATCTCAATTTCATATGTGAATATGTTTTTTTATTTTTTTATTTTATTTATTTTTTATTTTATTTATTTATTTATTTATTTATTTATTGTCTTTTTGAGACAGGGTCTCGTTATGCAGTTGAGGCTGGTCCTGAGCTCACTTTTGTAGCCCAGGCTGGTCTCGAACTTGCACCAATCCTCCTGCCTCAGCCTCCTGAGTGCTAGGATTACAGGTGTGCGCCACCACGCCCGGCCCCATATGTGAATATGCATATGGGGTTAGGAAGAAAAAATTATTGGAAATGTATAACTCTTATATTTAACCGTAGGTGCTGGAAACTTGTGGAATTCTTCCCTAGCATGAACAAAGCCCTGGGTTTGATGCTCACTACTATAAAAGCTTACTAGCAGCTATCTATGAGTATGGTAGCAAGCTTTGCATCACTGTGACGAGACAACTGAGACAGATAGAGGAGGCTTATTTGCCTCACCATTTAGGAAGTTTTGATTTATGATCAATTAGCCCCATCGTTTTGAGCCACACATTGGGCAGTCCAGCACTGTGGGAGCCCATGGCATAGAGAAACTCTTCACCTAAGGGCTGGGATGAGAATAAAGGGGCTGCAAGACATCCCTCAATTCCCTTCAAAGGCAAGTGCCCAATGATCTAAGACCTCCCACTAGGCTTTGCTTCTCAGAAGATTCCACCACGTCCCAATAGCTCTATCCTGGAGACTGAATGCTTATCACATAGATCTTTGAGGGCATTCAGTATTTAAACTATAAAAATGGGTTATAGAATTATGGAGCAAATGTCATTTTAAAATTTGATATAATAATAAATTAGAATTTCTATTACTTTCACGTATTTCTTTTGTAGTAACATTCTCCCCTTGAAAGAAGGCATCTTCTATAAGCTAGAACAGTCCAGTAATGAAGCTTGTTACTTTGAGGCACAGTGAGAACCCAGTTTTACAAGGTGATTGTGGGATAAGCTATAGAACCCCTTTCAGCCTAGGGATTCAAAATCTGTTTTTCAAGTACCAAGGATGAGCTACTGGGAATGCACATGGGCTTCCAATGAGGAAGAGTCCTGGAAAACTCTAAGAACCTGGGGCAACTATCTAGCTGCTGGCTACTAACAATAAAATAGTCCTCTGAATGTTATTTAAGTGCACAAAACTTAAATCAAAGGGTAGAAATAATAGCTCAAAGATGAAAAGCCACCAGCTATCTGTGAAACTGGATTCTGGACTACAGCAATAAGAAAGTATAAGTGTGTAGGAGACATCAACAAAATCTAATAGAGATAGGCTACTGACAGAATACTAAACACCAATATGGCATAGTAGAGTTTCCATGTTTTATAAGCCTATGGTTATCCATTGCATACCAGGAATTGAATTCAGAACCTCACTTTGAGTCCCTCAGGCAAGCACTGTGTAGGTATATGGTAGAATGATTACCTAGCATAGGCAAGTCCCCAGCATCAAAAAATGAACGAAAACAGACACTGGATACCCTGGTGTTATAGCTCATGTCTAGATGTGCTCCCAAGCTACTTGTGGTCATAGGGGGAGCTTTTCAGAAGTGGCTAGATCTTGGATGCATGATGCTGAGGCTAATGAATGATGCTGGGATTAAGGGTATGAAATTGCTAAATTAGCCCACTGATTGGTTGGGAATAGTTCTAGGTGTAGGTAATGGGAGGGGCCCCCTAGGGATGGGAGCCACCATCCAAACAGTGGACAGCATCAGAGGAATAAAAGGCAGGCAGACCACTGAGGCTGCTTTTATGACTTCCCTGTAAAAGCCCCCCATGGATTGTTTCTCCTCTGTGATGCCCTTCTGCCACGTGGCACCTTACCTTGAAGCCAGCCAACTGTGGACCAAAATCTCTACAACAGCGGTTCTCAACCTGTGGGTCATGACCCTGGCAGGGGTCGAACGACCAAAACACAGGGGCTGCCGAAAGCCATCAGAAATCATAGCTGTAGCAAAATTACCATTTTGAAGTAGCCATCAAAATTATTTTTTGGTTTGTGGTCACTGCAACATGAGGAACTGTATTGCGGGGTCATGGCATTAGAAAGGTTGAGAACCACTGCTCTGTGAACTGTGAAGTACAATAAATCTTTCCTCCTTTAGCTGCTGGTATTGGGTACTTTGTCTCATCAGTGAGTGAGGTATTAGGGACTGAAGCATGTTAAATACAACCTCAGCACTCAGGGTCCTGGAAGGCACTGCGAAGAACAGCACTGTCATGACACCAGGATTGGGCAGAGGGACCAATATTTACTGCCTTTTCAGGCCAATAGTGCCACAAAATGAACAGTGGAGATAACAATCTTTTACTAATGCTCTACTTCATATTAGGGAAAATGAGGTTTAGAGAGGAGAAGTGGATGGATGACAAGTGTGTTAATACAGACCATTCCTGCACCTCCCAGGACGGAGGAAGGGACTTTAAACCTGGGTTTTCTTGCATGCTGGAACAAAACATGGTCATAAAGCTGCAGATTATTTTTTCCAGATTAAATAAAAGCATGTTTGTGAAATGATTGGGGCAGTTTTTCTGGTCCAATATTAGAATCTCAGGCTTGAGTCCAAAGACTAAATCTTTTCAGTTTTTAGGTTTAATAAATCAAAGAACAAAGGTTCTTACCTCATTCAAATGCAGAAATAATTATGGCTGGAAGACAGTGACAACTGCTTATTTCACTTTTGGTCTTATCAACCATTACAAATCACAAAAGTTATATTAAAAATGCAACTAATTGTGGCCTCAACTTCCGCAAAACCAAAAGTAGGAAAAGCTAAACCAAACAATTGTGTTTGTGACCATTTCTTCAAAGGCCAGCTGTGGATACTGGGATCCTGTACTCTTCAGAAGATCAACAGAAGTGTGTTGGTTGATAACAGTGGGAGAGGAGATGATAAGTTAGGAGAAATTACAAGGTGACCACGAGGGGGTCTGCAAGGTGAACCCTTTCCACCAGACCAAACCCAAATATCTTGATTGGCACCACCTTTAAGATCCAAAGGGGACTTTCTATTTCTTCCTCAGTGTTTGTACCCATCTTCTACATCTCACTCTTATACTGGTGAAGTGGGAGTTGTCATCTTTTAGAAGCAATCAAGGATCCCTTGTACTGATATGATCTTGCAAAAAAGCAATGTGTTCAACGTTATATAAATGATACATAACTCCTTGGCAGCAGAATATCCGAGTGCCCACATGAGTGCCATAATTATTTGTGGTGTTATACTGCAAAAGCCAGATTTTAATAATATTCCTGAGCCTATGATTCATGGAAAACAGGCATTGAATTTACAATTGGTGCCAGACCTTCAGATCTGTGAGGGCAGAGATCAATCTGTTTGGTTGGCCACTATCTCCAGAAACTGGTACAGTACCTGAAAGCCAGTAGGTTCATAAAACTTAGCTGAAAAATAAGTGAATACTGAAGAAGCCTACATGAAGCTAGAGTGAGAGTTACTTGTTAAAGAGTTTGCTGATGTCCACTTTTGCAAACTGACCCATGTGGCAGCCCTTGGAGAGAGGTGATATAGAACAAACCTGACACAGCTGCAATGGGGAAGGAGGGGGAATTATTTGCTTGATCTATTTAAGCTTCTGTCTCCAATTGGGAGAATGGAATACTGATTGTGTGACTTGGGCATGGCCCACACAGAATATTTTCTATTTGGGCAAGGGAAATATGTGAAGAATGACCACACTGTGAATTCTTTTGAGGTACCTTTGGCCTCATAGGCAAGAAACTCCTACTAAGGCTTCTAAATGGAGACTGTGGATTGGGTGTGTATAGGAAGGGAGTGGCTTTGACTGGACTTTGGGGCCAGGATTGATACTCATCTAAAACACGGGCATAGATGTGAAGTTCAAGGACCGAGCTAGGGCTGGATGGGATTATCGTGAACAAGTCAGGTGAGAGAGAAGTATGTGATGATTTAAAAAAAAAAAAGACTCAATACATTTTTATTTGAACATTTATTTTTTTCCAAAGAAATCCATGCAGAGAGAGAGAGAGAGAGAGAGAGAGAGAGAGAGAGAGAGAGAGAGAGAGAGAGAGAATAGCCAAATGTAGGAAAATATTTTGGCACACCTTGATGGATTTTTTTTTTGTCTTTGCAAAAGGACAATCTATACTACCACTAAAATTTACCTTCCTCATAAAGATACCATTTCATTTTCGAAAACATAACACAAAGTTAGTCTTCTACTTAATGGCTGGAGGAGGTACGTAAGATAAAAAAAAATAGGAAAAAATAAGAAGGTGGCTCCCACTGTGGAGTACCACGAGGTGCTGCAGGGCAGCACAGCTGCTGGGCACCAGGAAGTCAGTGTACCAGGCAGAAAAAGCACATCATGCAGACAACCATGCTGGTGAGGAGCTTCAGGGGCGACAGTGTATTCCCAAGACTGTGAGAGGTGGTGACCTCACTGTCCTTCTGGTTCACATGTTGCTTGCTCCCAGGAGCTTCGTCCACATCCAGATCATAAGCCAGTTCTGCCAAAAGAAGAGAAGGATTTAAAATGCAAGATAAAGTGCAGCATCAGGTGTACACTCCTCACAGCTGAAGCACTTGTCTGGGCTGTTGGGAAGTCTCAGCTTTGATTTTTTTCTTTCTTGAGAGGGAAGAGTGCCAACAGGCAGGAAGGAGGAGGAGAATGATATAGATATGGAGGAAGGGAAGAGCTGGACACACTCCTTCCCCGAGAGCACGTCAGGAGAAGCATACAGGCCTGCACTCTCTTCTGCTCCCCCCATGCCCCAACGTGCATACACATCAACAACTTCTCCTTTCAGGCCAGGCTGTGCTTGAAGCAAAGGTCATTTTCGCCAGATCACTCTGTTATCAAAATGTTATGTGTGGGCGACCATGCTTGTGTCCTTGGGTATTGGCTGAGGAGGGAATGTTGCGAACTCCCTGAGCCTGAGCCCAGTACTCCATATAGATTTCCTTATCCTGAGAGCTTTGATTTAATTAGGGTTGAAGACAGGGTCATTTGCTGTTGAATCTGTTTTATTTTTTCCCAAATAATTATTTTATCTATTAGGTCTTTCTGTCACCCCTAGCATCCTCCCCCAAAGCTAAATAGACCTACCTATTCGATAGGATTTCAACTAGTACCAAGAAAATTAGGTCTAAGAAGTGGCAAGCGGGTAAAGATCTTTCATTTTTTTGATTGTCTCTCATGTATGGGTTCACAGTTCTGAAAAGAAAGTGGGTATCTTCAGCTTGGCTTAATGCAAAAGCCCCCCCCCAAAAAAAAAGGCAAACACAGAGGTAATAGGTTATTGGGAGATTCAAGATCACTGGCCCTGACACAGGGCTCAGTTGCTCTCAGATTTGCTTTTCCAGACTGAGACAGCAACCTCTTCTCCTGGCTTTCTGTAGATGCTGTTGTCAATGTTTCTATTTCCATATCTTGTGAAGGTGATGTGGTATGAGCAACCGTGCCAGCCAGCCAACTGTGCTGTGGCCAAGGGATCTGGAAAGATCCTTTGGGGACATTGAGATGCACAGCAACAGGCCCAGAGGAAATGACTGGGATTCTACAGAAGATAGGAAGGAAGGGGAAGGAAGAGCTCGTCTTACAGGGCATGGAACATTTGTAGGGCACAGGAAGCAAGTGTGGGGACTCAGCTGGTTCAGGATATGAGCAGAGCAGGGTCAGGACCAGGCTTGCTCTGAGACTGGCCCTGGCTAGGTCAGGAAGCAAAATCAAGGTGACCAAAGCTAGCAGGTCCAACTTCACAGACTGCAACCTCACTTTGCCAAGACACTTCTGTAATGTATAAGCCAACAGTGATGATGAGGGAACCAATTTTACTATATGTCCACTGGGGGTACAAAAAAGGGGCTATTTTAGCTCTTTCCTCAAGGCTTCTTTAATTTGTATGGAATTGAGTACTAGCACTAATCAACTTTTTCTCATTTAGTTTATTAATTTTATCTTTCAGTGCATAACAGTCCATATCATCTGTCTTGTACTAATTAAATTTCTATTTTGCAGTTAACTGTATTTTTTTCAGGAAGGGTCTACATGGTGTTCAGGGTCTCACTGCTAGGTCAGACTTGTAGTGATCCACCTGTTTACAGCCTCTGAAGAACTGGGATTACAGATGTTTAGCACCACATCCAATCTCAATTATTGTCTCAGTGTTCCCCAGGGGTGAGACAGGCATAGAAGGCCCAGGGATCAAACCCCTGGCCTCTGTGCCAGCTTGCAGGTGCTTTAATCCACTGAGCTTTTTGTCCAACCCTTGTAATTCTTTTTTGATAGTGCGCAAATAAATGATGTCTTAACTT
>PVJA010042080.1:0-17527 GCA_004027025.1 Myocastor coypus | reverse complement strand
CTTTTTTTTTTTTTTTTTTTTTTTTTTTTTTGTCTTTTTGAGACAGGGTCTCGCTGTACAGTTCAGGCTGGCCTTGAGCTCAGTTTTGTAGCCCAGCCTGGTCTCGAACTGTCACCGATCCTCCTGCCTCAGCCTCCCGAGTGCTGGGATTACAGGCGTGTGCCACCACGCCCAGCTTCAACTCTGGCTTTGATCTTGCATCCTCCCACCTTTTTTTTTTTTGGTCTTTTTGAAACAGGGTCTCCCTATGGAGTTCAGTCTGGCTGGCCTTGAGCTCACTTTTGTAGCCCAGGCTGGTTTTGAACTCATATTGATTCTCATGCCTCAGTCTCCCAAATGCTGGGATTACAAGCGCTTTAATTACTTTTAATAAGAAATAACAATGAGACAGTTTCAAAACATGTTAGTAGGATAGCTACAATAATTAATACAATGCATATTGTTACCTTCATAGTAGTTTTCCTGACTGCAAGATGCAGACATACCTTTTCTAAACACAATGAGTACAAATATTCTCATTGAACTAAGAGAAAGTAGTTGTATGCATAGTCCAATATTTCATAATAGTAGTGGGTTATCAGCAGGACTAGCAATGTCAGAAGCTGTTGACTTGAGCCTTTCACAGCTCAGCATACTAATCTGGCTTTACTTTTTATGCCTTGTGGTTAAACTTTATTGCTGGGTGGGTAAGGCCAGGTTAAAGCAGGACCTATATAACAAAACATGTCACTTTAACTGACAAGGTCAGTCAAATCCCCATGTACAGTGCTTTGTAGAACTTTAATCAGTGTCAGTCATCTGGGTGAGTCACAGCCATTGCTTGACCAGTTTGCTCTCTGTTAAAGCCTGAGAGAACGTTTTCTCTCTAGGTGACTCTCCTTAGGCACACTATACACCATTGATTGCTTTCCTCTGTGGCCTTACAATCTCCTTGAACAGAAAATTTGGGACACCACTGAGTTATAGGATGTTATAGCACAGGTTCTCTTATGTCCTGAGTCTTCACTGACCTTGAAGGGCTAGGGCCAAAATGTTGGCTATCCCTGTAGCCCTTCTTTTTCTCTAAATTTTTGGTCTGCAAACTTAAGTTGTTAACCCTCCAGAAGAGAAACTTAGTGATACTATTACTCTATAACATAGGTACTTGAGCTTAACATCACTGTCTTTCAGAATATCAAATGCTTAACATGGAACTGGTATTTTCCATCAGTCATTGATAGTCTAATTCCTATAGAATGTGATAAAACATTTGTACATTTTTACACAGAAATTTAGAAATCTAACCATATACAAAATTGTAGCAGGTCAATCCTATGGCATTTTTCCTTGTCTCTTATTCTCTTTATTACCCTTTTTAAAAAATATAAAACATTTACTTGAGAGAGTATATCAATAATTGACATTAGAAGCAGCACACATCTAAAAGACCAGAATGACAGGCATTCCAAGTATAGTTTATTTTTATTTTAATTTTATTTTAAAGAGTAAAAATAGCAGAAACAAAGATGGAAAAACAGTAACAAGAGTACATATAGTACAAAGCTGGGCATGGTGGCTGATGCCTGTAATCCCAGCACTTGGGAGGCTGAAGCAGGAGGATTGGTGTGAATTCGATACCAGCCTGAACTGCATAAGGAGACCCTGTCTCAAAAAGACCAAAAAAGAAAAAAAAAGAAAAAAAAAGAGTACATATAGTACAGAATTTCAGAACAAGAACAAAAATTTATTTATTTTATTTTTTTATTTAGTATTTTTATTGTTTAAATTTAACAATGGTTATATTACATATTTTCGTCATCAGATCAGTTTAGATTAATACATATAGGTATATAAGATTGATCAAACAATTAAACATTAACCCTTTTAAATCAACATTACTTTTTTTTTTCTTTTTCCCTTTCTTTTTTTTGAAAGTTGATATATTGCATATTGTCCTCACAATCATTCTACAGAGTACAGTGTGTGGGCATGAAGAACAAAAATTTAACAATGGTTGTATTATATATTTTCATCATCAAATCTGTTTAGATTAATAGATATAGGTATATAAGATTGGTGAAATAATTAAACATTAACACTTTCAGTAAGCCCTAATTTATTTTATTTTATTTTTTTGCAGGACCAGGGTTCAAATTTATGACCTTGCACTTGCCAGGCTGGCACTTGTGCCATGGAGCTGTCTCCCTGGCCCCTATGCCCTAATTTTTAAAAACTCTTCCAAATGCATTTTGTATTTAAGTCACTCTTCTAAAAAATATTATAGGAGTGGAGGATGCAGAAAACACAAGGTCCTGTGTTAGATTCCTGGTACCCCCCCCCCCAAATTAATTAATCTTCTTTTGAGTCCTTACATTAGGGAGACTATATGATATTTGCATATGTAGGTCTGGTTTATCTCACACAAGTGTATGTTCAAGATACATCTACTTATATATGAAGTCTTCTAGTTTATCATTCCTTATAGCTGAATAATATTCCATTTTATGAAAATACCACATATTTTTTAACCATTCTTCAGATGATGGGCATTTTGGTTGTTTCCAAGATCTTGCTATCAGAAATTGTGCTGCTATGAACATAGGTGCACAGATATCATTATGATATGATGTTTTCAGTTTTTCTGGGAAAATTTCCAGTAGGGGGATAGCTGGATTGAATGGGATTTCCAGTTCTAGTTTTTTTAAGGAGTCTCCACACTGATTTCCATAATGGTCCAAGCACAGTTTTAGTGTTACACATTGCTATCCTCAGTGTCAAAAACTTGTTGTAGATTCTTAGGACCATTGTCTAATTCATCCTCTGTATATAAGTGCATGATTGAACTCAGGACCTTGTGCTTGCCAAGCAGGAGCTTATGCCACTGAGCTATCTCCCCAGCCCTACCCTCCCACCTTTGCTCACAAGTAGTTGATAGTATGGCACATACTCCCACTAATAGCTTTGTATATTATGGATTCCTAGATTATTAATGTATTATTTAAACAGGATCTCACTATGTTGTCTAGACTGGCCTTGATCAAACTCATATCCTGTTGCCTCAGCCTCCTAGTGTGGGATTGTAGGTGTGTGCTACCATAACCAGTGGCCTGGCTTTCTCAGTGGGAAGCAGCTAGCTGCTTATCCCTTAGTCTTTGCAAAGGAAGGGGCACCTGCCAGAAATTCTGGGTGCATTGGTTCACTGTAATTGAAGGGTTCTGTGAGGAGGAGACAGTCATTGATATTAATGTTTTGGTTGTGATCCCAGAGTCAGAGTGGGGAGGGCCCCAGAGTTCAGCCTGGCTTATGTCACATGATACAGTGAGGAGAATGAGTCTGTGGTGCTGAGTCTTCCCCAGACATGTGAACACAGTCCTTCCATGAAATTTCATACATGTGTTATGCATTAGGAGCAAAGCAGCTCTTTTTTTTTTTTTTTTTTTGTGGTTGCTGTAAGGAACACTCAAATCATATGTTGAAGGCTTTTGTGTTTGGTGTAAGTTGAAGTTTAGTCAGAGACCATGACTAAACCAAGTAATGGAAAGAAGCTCTTCTTCTGTGTTGTTAAGGGTAGTACCTGACTCTGATGTTACTTGGGTCAACCCCTTCAGCTGCCTCTCTCTCTCTCTCTCTCTCTCTTTCTTTCTTTCTTCTTCTTTTTTTTTTTTTTTTTGTATTTTAGGGAAGCGTTGACAGACCAGATTACTAGATCAGACTCATAGTGATCCACCTGTTTACAGCCTCCCAAGAGCTGGGATTACAGGCTTGTGCCACCATGCACAGTCTCAGTTGCCATCTCGATGTGCCTCAGGGGTGGGGCTGGCATGGCAGGCCCAGGATTGAACCCCTGGCTCCTGTGCCTGCCTGTAGGTGCTTTAATCTGCTGAGCTATTTGGCTGGCCCTTCAGCTGCCTGTTTAGGGGAGAGATATTCAGTAGAAGAAGGGGTCTGAAGGTCCTCTTTCCTCAGGAGGAAGCCTGTGTGTTTCTCTCTCTGTCTCTCTCTCTCTGAAACAAGGTTTGATTATTTGTTCAAGCTGATCTTGAACTCTGTAGCCCAAAGTGACCCTAGGATTCTTAATCATCCTTTCTCCTCAGCCACCAAGTGTTAGGATTATAAGGCATGTGCCACTGCACCCAGGAACCACTTTTTTTTTTTTTTTTTAATGGCCAGCTCAGCCTGCCCTGGGGGTGGAGACTGGCACAGCATGTGGTGCTGGCTATCTAACCACCATCTGTGTGGTTGCCTAAGCTTACCTAAGCAAGTGCTTTAGACTGCTGAGCCATCTCACTGGCCCCCTAGGAACCAGTTTTTGAAGCTTTCCAGTTTACACAGCTTTCTAGTGGTATGCTGTCCCAGAGGTGACAAACTGATGAGAACCTTTTATCCCACTCCTACAAAGAGAAGTACCTTCCTCAGAACTGCAATTCTCAGACTTGTGTGGGGAGAAAGCTTCCTGGGAACTGTTCATGTGAAAACCACAGGTTCCTGCCCTCGAGATTCTATTCTGATAATTAGTCCAGATGGGGCTTGGTATCTACATTTCACTCAGCATCAACTCTTTGCTGCAGGTCTCCATGGCTTCTTCCTGCAAATTGCCTTCCCCAGGTTAAAAGCGGTCACTCTTTTTGGCTTGGCTTGATGGCAGCTTTTGACTGGACTAGAAATTACTGAACTGCATGGGCCAAGTGCAGTGAAGCGTGAGCCTCTCCCCTGGCTGGCACGTTGTGGTTTGCAGCTGTAAATCTTCTTTGCATTATGGTTTTCTATGCTCCGGAGTAAGTTTTGAGTCCAACTTCATTTGGCCTTGAGGTTCCTTTCTCTGTGCTAGGGCTCCTGCAAAGGAGTTGTCTGTAGGGAAATAGTTTTTCCTGGCATCTTTGGGCATTTCTGAAGTGCATTCTGATGAGTGCTAGCTGGTGAGTACTTTTTTGTAGGGAGTGGGGCTGGCAAGAAGGCTCAGTGGTCTAAAGTGCTTGCTTAGGCAAGCTTAGGCAACCACAGAAACTTGTGGTTTGATCCCCAGCACCACATTGTGCACCAGCCCCACCCCCAGCGCAGGCTGAACTGGCCATAATAATAATAATAAAAAAAGCATTGTAGGGAGGTGTGGTACCTGAGTGTAGTTGGAGATCCCTCTGAGCTCTCTAAGACACCTGCTCCTTTAAAGACCACCAAGAGTCAGCAGGGCTCCCAGGTTCCCAGTACTGACTTCCTGCTTTAAACTTCTAATGGCTGGCGCTGAACCTGTGTTCCACCTCACCTCCTGAAGCTTCATGTCATCAGTTGCTACTGTGTCCCAGCTTTGAAGTGAAGATAATGCAGTGTTGCTTAGAGCAGGGCGGTCCTGGAGTCCTGACGGCTGTGGCTGTGAGAGTTATACTTCCTAAGCTCCAAACCCTGCCCTCTGCTATTGTGGAATGAAATGATAAGGACTCACAGGAATGTAGCCCTGTAGTCACCAGAGGCCTTGTGCTCCTGTTCTAAAACTAAACACTTGGAGAGTTCCACATTTCCTCTTGGAAGGATAGGGCTGGAGAATGTCTTTATCCTTGCTGCAGTCCCAGCACAATTGCATCAGTCTGGGGGTGGGTGGCTGTGCTGGGAGAAGCTCCAGGCACCCTGGTTCCTCACTAGCTGCTTATTGTTGCCGCTTTCCCATGAGTGCATGTGGCTCCCCTTGGTTCTGCATATGGGCTTTCCTCGCCCATCACCTGCATGGTTTTTTCTCACCTCCATAAAGTGGTCAGCATTTAAGAAAGGTGTTGGCTCAAGATTGACCTGAGAAGTGCTTCTCCCCAGGCACTGGCTTCAATGTCAGAGGTAGGGCTCCCTGCTAGGCCCTCTCAACACAGGTCCCAAGGATCAGCTCCTACTCTTGAGTGGGCCTGGTCTTTGGTTGGCCTTTGAGATAGTCAGATTAGAGTTCAGTGATTACCTTAAATATAAGAAATACAGATTGAAGATAATAATCTAAAGAGACCCATAATGAGAATTCATTATGTCCCTTAAGAATTAGAGGTTTACTCAGTTGTGTTCTGTCTCCAGGGAGCAGGAGACTGAAGATCGCCTTCTGTCTCTGTCTTTTGGCCAAAACAGACCTCAGAATCTTCCAAGGGAAATAGATATTTTCCATTGACACTGGGCCAGGTCCTTTCAAAATATTCTCAGGCTCATGATTTTGAAACATTCAAAAGAAAGTTGAAAACCTAAAATTATTTACTAGATTTTGAGTTTAGTCTGTTTTCCATCAGAGTTTTGTTTTGTGTTGTGAGGCTGTCTATGGTGTTGTTGCACTTTTTAATGCTTATAGATGCTGAATCTTAGATATGTTTTGGGAGAAGCTCCAAAACATTTTTAATGAAAAAAGAATTCTTTTATCTTGAGTAGCCCCTGTGGTCTCTTAAGAACTGTGGGTAAGTGAGACTGCCACACAGTTCATTGCATCCTCTGAGGTATGTGGCTGTGGCCCACCTGCATGCATGGTCTGCTTCAGCTCTATCGTGACCAGGCTGTGTTTAGAACCATGATGGAAGCCGGGCATGGTGGTGCATGCCTGTAATCCCAGCACTCGGGAGGCTGAGGCAGGAGGATCGTTGTGAGTTCGAGACCAGCTTGGGCTACAAAAGTGAGCTCAAAGCCAGCCTGAACTGTACAGTGAGACCCTGTCTCAAAAATAAAAAATAAATAAATAAATAGAACCATGATGGACCCCAGCCAGACTTCATCCTGAATGATGAAGGTCACCATCATCTAGGACCTGTCAGATGACTGTGTGCTTCCACAAGGGACCATAGCTAGCCTTACCAGTGGGCCTGAGTTGGATTTTAAGGGGCACAGTGGGAGCAGAGCTACCTCTGAGTACCTCTGTGTGGGAGGAAGGTTGAGGTCCTATGGAGCAAGGGGCAGTGTGGAACTCATTGTTATACCAGAAGCTTGGTATTGGAAACATTAGGGGTTTGGAGCATGGAATGCCTGTGACTTCATTAATTCAGTTCCTAAGAAAGTTTGGAATGGGAAGCTGATGCTAGCAAGTCCCTTAGGAGGTAGGTGCTGCAGTCCATGGTGGAAGAGGTAGGAGAGGTCCGGGATGGGGTCCAAAAAGCTGACAGGGAATCTGGAGAACTGTCACTGTTCTCCTTGGATTTGTGTGACTTTGTTATTTCTCATTGTGGTTTATTTATTTTATTTTCTAGTTTTTTTGCGGGACCAGGGTTTGAACTCATGACCTTACACTTGCCAGGCAGGCACTTGTGCCATGGAGCTGTCTCCCCAGGACCCTAAAAAAAATAATAAAGGATTGAAGATGTAGCTTAGTTCAACCACTGAGTAGCACTCAGGGCTTAACTGTCAATATCAGTCTTATGTGTATGTACACACACACACACACTCTTGTACCTAGAGCAAAAATATGGCTTGGGACATCCACTGGAAGCACCCATGATTGGAGGCTGGACTCTCTCAGGTTCAGTGATACCACAGTGCCTTTTGGAGTGATGGGGGAGAGCCTCATGGTGGGAGTTGTTTTTTTCCCCCTGGAAGTCAATACACTTACAGGTTTAAGCTGAAGTTCACTGTTGCTTGAGGTCATCAGCATTTCAGTATTTGAGAAAAACCAGAGAGGAACTTGTGGTTCCGGTTGAAATGCTGAGAAGGGCTTTTGTTCCATGGACACACTCTTCTTCCTTTGTAGCAAGTGGTGCAGTACCAGGTTTGAGTTTTGCAGCAGGCTGTGAGATCTTGGGCAAGCTCCAGAAACTGGAGTTGATACTTTCTGAGTGCTTACTGTGTGCCCAGCCCTGACAGAGCTTTACACCTGATAATTCGTTTTGTTCTGTAGCAGCATCACAGAGCAGGCTTCCTAACAGGGTTTCAGAGTTTTGGATAGGATAAAGAACACAGGTTGCCAGTACAGGATTGGGAATGAACCAGGTAGCAAAGTGCCAGGTTTGTGGGCAAGGAGATGACACTGTTTATGAGGGTTAAATGATGGTATGTGTGAGGCAAAAGTGTTTTATGTTATTACTAGTATATAGGTAGAATGTGTATATTAGATTGAAGAGCCATTTTATTTGTTTTATGAAAAAAATTGCTGTGTATGTTTACAAGTAGAAAGTGTTTGGAAATATAGCAGGTCCAATATTATTTGACATTATTTGAGATTATTTTTGGTGATGGGGCTCTGCCCATATTGTTTTTGAGATTATTCATAGGAAATGTAGCTTGTTTTATTTGAAATAAACAATGAGATATTTTTATAAAAATAAAGATAGACGGTGTACGTTGGCATCAGGCCACCTGTAAGGTGCTTCCTAACCTAACACCTGCTGAGTGGTAGAGATTTGCTTCATTTCTGTTCCTTCCTATTTGACTGGAATATTTGATGGTCAGTGCTTAGGACTGCAGCATTTTATTTTATTTTATTTATGTATTTATTTTTAAATTTCATTTATTTATTTTCTTGTTTCAGAACCCTTGTTTGTTTATTCACTCATTTTCATGGCTGGCTCAGCCTGCCCGAGGGCAGGGCTGGCGCAGCATGTGGTGCCGGGGATCGCAGTCCCTGAAGCCGCCCAAGCTTTCCCAAGCAGGCGCTTTAGACCACTGAGCCATCCCACCGGGCCCTAACTGCAGCATTTTAAGTGGCCAGTCTCCCCGTCATGTATTTGTGTTTCTGGCCAGGGCACATGGTGGGTACCATGTGGTGGTGGTGACAGTTTTACCAGTTGAACTGAAGCTCAGTGGGTAGACTCCGCATGATAGATTGTCGTGGTTCTATCTGTGAGGCCACACTGTTCAAAGATCCCACCCACCCAGTGTGAGGGAGCAGGAAGGGCACTGAGGCCTTGAGCCATCAGCCAGAGCATCGGATTTCCTGATCCTTAGGAGTGTTGGCATCTGCTTGGCCATCGGTGGAGGATGACATTCTGAGAGATGAGGAGGTACTGTTTGAAGGAAAGAGAAGTTGTCTTGAGTCAGATAATGCTGTGGGAAGGGGTTGGTGTTGGCTGCCCCACGCCCTGTGAACCCTCTGCTCAGACCTGCTTTACAACTTCTGAGCAGTGTCTCCTGCCACAGTGTAACTCTCAAATGGAATCTTGTTTGCTTACCATCATGATGGAGACCAGCACTGTTTGATAAAAGTACAGTGTGAGCCACATACGTACTTTAAAATTTTCAAATATCCTCATCAAATGGGCAACACTGACTTTACTATATTTAATCCAGTGTATTATAAATATTTCATGAGGGTGCTCAGTAGTCAGGTACAGCTGGTAGCCACTGTGTTAGATATGGCAGATCGGGACTGATTTTACCAGGCCTGGCCCTGGAGAAACTTGTGTGTGATTATACATCTAGTAGGAGCAGGAGAGATCAAACCCAGTCTGTCCTCTGTTAAAAAGATACCAGATGGAACATGCAGAGGCAGTCTGAGTTTCTGCTGATTTCACTATTTTCCCTCACACTTTGCCTTAGAGCCTGTGTATTTTTGCCTTTGCCTTTCACCTTCCTAAGGGAAAGACCTTGTGGGGCTTGTGCCAGGCATCCCTAGTAGTATCAGCTGCAGAGCCTTACAGACAGACATTTCACTAGCTGCTTTGGGACTGAAGTTAGGATTCTTCTAAAGACTTGTAGGCTTGTGGAATGGAGCAAGCTCTTGTTATTCACTGTCTCTCGAGGTGGTTCTGCCTGTCTTGCTGACTAGATTTCCGCAACGTGACACGTGATCTGAGGCATGTGAGCTGAAGTATTCTTTGCCCAAGGAATTCAGTGAGAGGTAAATAGGCAGTTACTAATTGTTCCCAGATTTAATACTGAAGAATGAAAGGTAAAAGATTTTCCTATAAAGCAAGGTTTTCATGGTAGCTGCATTGTAAGGGAGCTGCTGAGGGTCTGTCACCTCAGATACGTTCCCACCTCAGAGTTTGGGAGGAGGATAGCATCACAGTGCTGGCATTCATTAATTCATGTGTGACCCCAGGAAGCCACTTCCCTACTGGTCTACCAAAGTGAGGAGGAGAACTAGGGACTTGGGCTTTAAATTTGGCCATAGTTGTGTCACCCATCCCCATCTACCGCTAGAATCCCTGCTTCCTTCTTGTGGGGACTCCTGTGTTCCCTTTGTCCTGGCCCAGCCATGCCACTGACCCTACAGTCAGCTAATGCCCAGACTCAAGGCTGTAGGTGTGTCTCCCAGATGGGTTTTGGACTTTCAGGCCTGCCCTGGCCCTTTCCCCTTCCCAGCCATCTCTGGGGTGGTGACATTGTCCATCAGGGGCATTGCCTTGTGGGCCTCCTGTTCCCTCCTAGGTTGGAGTGAGTCCAGCCACACCAGTTTTTCTGGCTTCCAGTGTCTCCCTGGGGCTTTGCAGACATTCTGTGCAAATGTTTTTTTCTTGGCCTGGAGCCTTTCTCTTCCCTACTCCTTCTGGCTGCTGCCTGTTTCACCATTAAGACCCAGCTTTGGTACCACCTCCTGACTTGTTGCTCACTTATTCCTTTAGTATTTGTTAAGTAAGTGTCCTGCTATGCATGTGGTACAGAGTTGGAGGCTACAGAAATGGGCCCTCATAGAAGTTTATTTTTATTGAAGCAGACAGACAGGAAGCCAGTATTCTATAGCTTTCAACATGTAGGTGAGTGGTGGTGTCTGTTCTGAGCACCTCACCCTCCTCAGTGCTCCCTAGGTCCTGTGGTCCCATCTTACCCCTCTGCCCTTTCTTAATATTCAGCATACCATGGGAACAGCTGGTTTGTTTTCTTTCTCCTAGGCCAGCTCCACTCCCAGGTATCTTGTAGGTGCACAGTGACTGTGGGCTAAATGCATCAGTGAAGAATGAGCTTGCCTGACAGAAACATTTCCTGTAAATACCCAGATGTCTGTTGCATGATTTTTTTTGGGACAAAGTGTGCAAATGCTGCTGAAATAGCCCCAACGCCTGGGGGTTGTCCCGTACTTAGCAGCAATACAGTGTGGTCTCTAGATGTGTCACTTGCTGTTAGGCCCACAAAGCCGGTTTCTGCATTGTCTCCTGTGGGAGTCACTGTGTCTGAGGTCTGCATAACTTGCTGGAAGCCAGTGTAGATGAGGTGCCCTGGCCTCCTTTCTTCTTGGGATTTCTTCACAGGAGCAGTGTGGTGATTTGTGACCTGTACTTGTGGTCTAGTTTGTTTATTTATACCAGGGTTCATGGTTTGGGGTCCTGGTTACCTTTTTAAGATGTATTTATATTGTAAAATACAATTAGTGGTATGCAGGTTTTTGGGTTTGGGCCTGATGCATAAAGTCATGACTGCAATAATAGTCATTGTGTAGTTAGCTCCCACCCCTGGCCACTCCACTTTTGTTTTCTGTGTAATTTTACCTTTTCAGATTACATGAATGGACTTAGAGACCGCATGTGGCCTTTAGGGTCTAGCTTCTTTCTCTCAGTGGTATATATTGAAAATTATCCATGTTTATGAGTCAGTTGTTTGGTTCCTTGTATAGCTGTGCCACTGTTTATTCTCCAAATGAAGTAGACTTAGGTTATTTGTAGGTTTTGATGGTTATAAATCTATATATAGTCACACACAGGTGTAGGCATAGAGTTGCTTGGTGAGTGTGTTTCACTTAAAGGTATCTAAAAAGTAACCCACCCTTTGGTGTCCTTCCTAACAGTTTGTGAACATTCTTGTTACTCTACACCCTTGTCAGTATTTGTTATTGTTAGCTTCAAAAAGTATTAGCGGCCTGCCTGCCTGCCTCCCTCCCTCCCTCCCTCCCTCCCTCCCTCCTTCCCTCCTTCCCTCCTTCCCTCTTTCTGTCCCTCCCTCCCTTCCTCCCTTCCATGTATTTGTTATAGGATCTCATAGCTTGGACTCATAGTGATCCTCCTGTTTTCAGCCTCTCCAGTGCTGGGATTATAGGAGTGCACCACCATGCCTGGACTCTGTCGCTGACTCAGCATTCTCAAGGGCAGGGCCGGTACAGCATGTGGTGCTGGTGATCAAACCCTGGTCCCTGAACTTACCAAAGCAGGTGCTTAGTCTGCTGAGCTATCTCACTGGCCCAATATTAACCATTCTAATAGGTATGTTGTCTAGTTTTTATTTTGAAGGGTTCTGCTTTATTTTTGTTTGTTTTGCTTTGGTAGCACTAAGAAGTGTAGAACCTAGTGAGGATGATGCTGCATCATTGTCCTTTTTTTTTAACTTTTATTTTGAGGTAGGACATTTTTAAGGCTGGACTTGAACTTATGATTCTCCTGCCTGCAGCTTCCCATGTGGCTGATTATAGGCATGTACCACTATGCTTGCCTGATCTATAACTGCTTCTTTTTTTTTTTTTTTTTTGTCTTTTTGAGACAGGGTCTCAGTATGCAGTTCAGGCTGGCCTTGAGCTCACTTTTGTAGCCCAGGCTGGTCTCGAACTCACACCAATCCTCCTGCCTCAGCCTCTCGAGTGGTGGGATTACAGGCGTGCGCCACCATGCCTGGCTATAACTTCTTCATATTTTCTGTAGAGCTGGAAGAAGTTAGATGCCATTATTTGATGTGACTTGGCCAAGTGCCCTCCATATCTACTTGAGATTTGATTTCTTCAGGTGGATGTATAGATGCATAGAGTGAAGGAGCAGCAGGAAAATGAGTCCTAAAAGGAAAGTGTTGCACTGCATTATTCTCTAGTCTTGGGATTTACTTATTTATTTTGGAACTGGGAATTGAACTCAGGACCTCATGCCTGCCAGGCAGGCAGGATTTAAAAAAGATTTCTCATATTAATTGGATTAAAAATCTTTGTTAGAACTGCTTGGCCAACTCCTTATGAGCAAATGCTACTGTGGTGGATTAATTAATGGTCAGTTTGTAGCATCCAACTGACTGAATCAGCAGAGTGTTGGGTATAGAAGGCCCACCTGAGGAGTGTTGCCAATAGCATAAAAAGAGAACTGGAGGAAAGGAGGCGTGCTGTTGATCCTCTGGAGAAGCCTGTCATGCTGTCTTTTCTGACATGAACTCGGCTGTTCTCTTCTTCAGAGTAGCTTGGCTTCTTGCTGTCACTCTGGATGGCTGTGATTCTTTTTTATGGGAGCTCTGGCTCTTACCTTAAGCAGTCCTTCCTGGTTCCAGTGCAGATCCCTGTCTGCTGGCACAGATCCTTCATCCTGCTGGTCCAGACTTTCTAACTTCCATCTCTGACCTTTGGGCCTGCCCAGTGCAGATGCTTGATATAGACTTGCTTGAGACATTGATGTGGGCTCTGGGCTTCTACATGGACTTGTAGATGATATTACTGTGGACTCTAGGCCTTCAGCTAGATTCAGGCAGGGCATTGATGTGGGATCCGGGCCTCACCTGGGTTCTTTACATCTCTAGTGCATCAGATCTTTTGCATTTTTCTGCTTTTGGCTTTTTGGGGGAATAATATAAAATAGTCCTACAAATTATGTTTCTTGCCTCTACCCATTATACAAAAATATATAAATCTGTTCCCTTGTACACCCTGAGTACCGCAGCTACCAGTCCTGTAACTCAAATTCCTTGTTCTGTCTTTCTTACCATTCCCTTTCATGTGGTAAGGTGTGTAGTCCCTATCAGACGTAATTTCTGTAAGCCCTTTGTTTTATTTGTGGCCATAACAAGTTTCTTTCACCTCTTTCTAGGCTCCTAATCGTCAGCTCATGACTTACTGGTTGCAGGAGTTACAGCAGAAGAGATGGGAATACTGCAACAGCCTGGACATGGTGAAGTGGGACAGCAGGACATCCCCCACCCCTGGGGAGTTCCCTAAGGGCCTTGTAGCCAGAAGTAACACAGGTAATGCAGGGGTAGAGGAGCCATGCCAATTCTTTGTCGGTAGCCACTTGACCCAGCAGGTCAGCTTGGCTGTAGATGAGTGGGAGCTCAGGATCAGGATAGCTGTGATGGTCCCTTCTTAACTGGCAGCATCCCACATTCATGATGCTGTGAGGTGTACAGTCATGTTCAAACTAGGGATTTTAGCTCTCAGATACTGATTTTATTTATTTATTTCTGGATTCATTATGTTTGAATAACTTGTAGTAATTCCTGGCCATTTGCAATCTAGAGATGTGCTTTTATATTTGAATATCAAAAATTAGCACTCTATAATCACTTTATGACTATGTGGCTGTGTTGAGCCCTCTAGAGAGATTAACAATTATTTTCTGACCACCTCACCTGCCCTGTTTCCTTTAATGGAGGGTGGACGTGGGACTTCTTTTGGCCCTCACTCATGATGTAGGAAGAAGAGCAGGCCCAGGACAAGGCAGGGACCAGGCTCTGAGTCTTGATGTGGGATTGAACTAGCCAGGCCATTACCCTAGCAGTTTTGAAGGTCATAAGGAGTGCACACACTGTTGACATGCTTTCCATGAAAAGCCTCTGTGACTCAGTTGTGAGTCACTTGAGGCACGGGACACCTTTAGGGAATCAACAGCGTTCGTGATTATGGCTCATGCCTTTGCCCGGAAGATATCTCTGTTGGTCTCTGCTCCTTTACTTTGGTGACACAAAGTGCTGCTGTACAGTAGATACTCAGAGATGTGAGCTGGAAAGACAGCAGTCTTTCTAGAGCACCTCTTTGCCTTGCCAGCCAGAGCACTCATACTAGTTACAGAATCGTGTTGAGGTGATCTTTGGTTCCCTGTCTCAGTTTGGGGACCCTAGTGTGGAACTAGAGTTTGTGCCATCTGATGTTTTGCATTCAGCCTGGTGCCTGCCTCCTGGAGTTTCCAGTCAAGCAGGGTAACATGAGAAGACAGGTTAAGAGAGAATGAAGTGAGAGATGTGCAGGTGCCCAGGTCTGTGTGGGGGCCAAGTAAGTGTGCTTTTAGACTTCAGGAGATGAGCAAAGCCCGCCAGGTTGAAAAGCAGCTGATGCAGGACAGCTGGAGTACAGTACCTCTGTGGGACTACAGGGATAGCAGGCTGGCCTGGGGTGCACTCAGGTGGAGTTAGAGCTGTAGCTGGCTGGGGGCCTGATGGCTGGGAGCATCCTGGCTGCAGGGTTCTGGACTCTGTCCAAAGCACACATTTCTACTGTGTGTAGAAATGAGTACAGCTTCTACCAAATTTTAGGTAGCGTTAGGAACAGTAAAACCCCTGGGTTGTTTTCAAGACCATAACATTCAAGAAATAGAAAAGTCTGAAACAGGAAAGCAAAAAAGGAGGCTGTATTTGAGCTTCTTTTCTCTCATCACCAGAGAGAAAAATGGGTTAAAGATAAATTTTTGGTGGTGCCATGAGGTGTGCTGAACCCATGCATGTAGTTACCTGCTCTGCTTAGCCTAGCCAGGCTAACTTGAGCTAGCAGCGACAGTATATTTTTATAATGCTGATTTCATGAAAAAAAAAAAAAAAACAAAACAAAACAAAAAACACCCCCAAAACCTTTTACTGCTGTTATCTCTCAGTCACCTACTTGGTTAATGGTGTTTCCTGTCAGGACCCTTGAGTACTGAAGCTGGTATAGGGAAGGGTCATGGGATTGACTAAAAATAGCCAAATGTGGCCTCCATCAAAATGGAGGTTTGCAAGCAAGGAAAACATGAGTGACTATTTGACAGTGAGCTGGCACTGTCGTTTAGCTGCCTGCATTCATGTGCTCCCCAAAAGTCCTCTCTTCAGAGTGACACTTTTACCCATGTGCTGGATTTTCAGCCTTGTACTATTGGTCAGGAGCGTGAAGGGTGTGTGGGCCCCGCAGTCTGAGTATCTGAGACCTGTTTGTGGGTAGATGCTGTTTCTTGCTGAAACTTGTGACAATGGTTTGAGGTTTGACCACATGTTTCCTCCCTTGCAGCAGCTGCTTTTTGTACTTCACTGTTACCCTTAGCAGCTGTGAGTGGGAAGAGAGGCAGGTCTCAGTCCTCTGCACCTGGCACAGGCTTTCTGGGTAAGATGGATGGAGGGCAGATCTGGCATTGACCACCCTCAGCCAGTCCTTGTCATCCTTCAGGGCTGTGGCCCCACATAGTGATTCCAGAAGTGCCACTTCTGTGTCACCACATTTGACAATGCTACACAATGCCACAAGATATTTTTTAAAATGTGAGCCATGGTACTCATACCAGTGTTGTCTTTGACAGGCTATTTCTTTTCATGGACCCTCTAGGAGCCCAAGGAGAGGTGAAAGGATGCTATCTGTGGGGACACCCACTCGGGATTTCCCTCCTGTCTTTCTCAGACAGGAGCTTTCTTTCTCTCAATAAATATGTTCTGTTCATTAAAAAAGAAAAAAAAAAAAAACAACAACAAAAAAAACGGGTGCTATCTGAGTAGGCCTGAGGCACAGTCCTATGGGGACATTTGTGCCTGCACCACTGGTAGTTGGTGCCGATGAAGGTGTGTGTATGTTTAGGTTGCTACGGGTGGGGAATGGGGCCAAGCAACCTGCATTCAGGGAGCTCTTCGGATGTAGTTGGAGAGGGAGCCAAGAGGGGGTATGAAGGTGGGCTGTAGAGGACTCCTGAGGCCTCTGCTGCTGCCTTCTTTGTTCTCTGCTAACAGTTCACTGTGCAGCTATTTTACTGATGGCAGCTGAGTTCTCCTCTGTGCTGCATGTTCGGTATGCAGCAGTTAGCACTCAGCTAGGACTCTGTTGTGTATGTCCTTGCAGTGAGTGTGACCAGATGTACAGTTTTATTCAGACCAGTGGGGGGCAAATTCTGGGCACTCTCAGACCCACCTCTCCATTTGTTGCACCTACTTAGGATGGTGCTGTGTCCTTACTTAGAAGACAACTTCTGTTGCTCGTGATTGCTCCTTCAATTTGGGTTAAAACTTGATTTGATGATGAAAAAGGCATTTCAGATTCAGCCTCCTCATCTGCTATGGTGATGCCCTGATTCCCATTTGCACTGTGCTCTGAGACATGTGGGTAGATTTCACGAGATTCTCCTGGTTGTGTAGTTCTATGGAAGTGTTTGTGGTGGAATGCTAGGTCTGGCTGTTGTAGCAGGGTAGGAGCTGGAGGATAATGGGAGTCTCCTGGGGCAGGGCAGGTGTGAGCAGGAGCCTCCCTAGAAGATCCCTAGCAGGACAGTTGGAACGTGGACCAAGCCGAGGCTGCTTAGGTTGCTGAAACTAAGAGTGCTAGAATAAGGGCCTTGGAGATGTAGATCTGCAGTCTGAACTCCCAAGGAGGTGTCAGTTAGGCACTGGTAATGTAAAGAGCAGAGGAACCAGGCATTGTGCACACCTATAATCTCAGAACTCTTGGGGTCAGAAGGATCTGAAGTTTAAGTGCAGATTAGGTGATTTAGCAACTTTTTAATTCTTTATCTCAAAATAAAAGGGGCATATTGTTCAGTGCAAAGGTCTTGTTCACTCCTCCAGTATGGGGAAGGAGGGAGAGACAGAGAGGCAGAGAGAGACAGAGAAAGAGAAAGACACAGAAAGAGAGAGAAAAAGAGATAGGGAAGGGAAGAAAGAGGGAGAGGGAGGAAGAAAAGGAAGGCAGGGAGGGAGGGAGGGAGGGAGGGAGGGGGAGAGAGAGAGAGAGAGAGAGAGAGAGAGAGAGAGAGAGAGAGAGAGAGAGAGAGAG
>PVJA010042079.1:0-17460 GCA_004027025.1 Myocastor coypus | reverse complement strand
CACCAATGAACTATCTTTTTTTTTTTTTGTCTTTTGGAGGCAGGGTGTCACTATGCAGTTGAGGCTGGCCTTGAGCTCACTTTTGTAGCCCAGGCTGGCCTCGAACTCACATGGATCCTTCTGCCTCGGCCTCCCGAGTGCTGGGATTACAGGCGTGAGCCACCATGCCCGGCTTAAGTTTTTTTTTTTTTTTTTTTTTTTTTTTGGCTTTTTGAGACAGGGTGTCGCTATGCAGTTGAGGCTGGCCTTGAGCTCACTTTTGTAGCCCAGGCTGGTCTCGAACTCTCACCGATCCTCCTGCCTCAGCCTCCCTAGTGCTGGGATTACAGGCGTGCGCCACCACGCCCAGCCTTAATGAACTATCTTTATTATTTCTTTTTTATATATTTAGTACAGAGTCTCACTACACAGATGAGCCTTGTAGTGATGGTCCTGTTTTCAACCTCCCAAGTGCTGGGATTACAGGTGTGCGCCACCACACCCAGTCTCAATCACCATCTCATTGGGCCCCTTGGGTAGAGTCAGCACGACATGCCGGGGATTGAACCCTGGCTGCTGCGTCTGCCTAAGCAGATAGCTCTCTGAGCTGTCCGGCCAGCCCCTTTGCCTTGCCTTCATTATTTCTCCTCACTTTGGAAACTGCCATTTTTTAAAATTTAATATTTTTATTGTTTAAATTTAACAATGGTTATATTACATATTTTCATCATCAGATCAGTTTAGATTAATACATATAGGTATATAAGATTGATCAAACAATTAAACATTAACACTTTTAAATCAACATTACTTTTTTTGTTTTCTTTTCCCCTTTATTTTCTTTGAAAGTTGACATATTGCATATTGTCCTCACAATCGTTCTACAGAGTACAGTGTGTGGGCATGACCCACCTCCCTATTGATGTTGCTTAGAAAAAAAAAAAAAAAAAGGAAAAGAATATTCTTCTCTTTGGACTAAGAGGAAGCAGATACATACACAGTCAAATGTTCTGCAATTGCAGTGGGCCACCAGTGAAGCTTGTGATGTTGGAGGCTATTGAATCTAAGCCTCCTAAAGCTCATCTCAACAATCTAGCTCTGCGTGGAAACTGCCATTTTGATTAAGGA
This sequence comes from Myocastor coypus, assembly GCA_004027025.1. Lineage (NCBI taxonomy): Eukaryota > Metazoa > Chordata > Mammalia > Rodentia > Myocastoridae > Myocastor > Myocastor coypus. The sequence continues at coordinate 16,353 of PVJA010042079.1, read as the reverse complement.
CTGCTTAGACTTTATGGCAAAGGAACAAACCTTAAATCCTCATTCCAGAATGGTTTCCCCCTTCCAGGTTTCAGCGTGGCCCAGAAGCCCTTCGGAGCCACCTATGTGTGGAGCAGCATCATAAACACTCTCCAAACGCAAGTGGAGGTCAAAAGGCGAAGGCACCATTTAAAACGGCACAATGACTGCTTCGTGGGTTCTGAGGCCGTGGACGTCATTTACTCGCACCTAATCCAGAATAAGTACTTTGGCGATGTCGATATTCCTCGGGCCAAAGTGGTGAGAGTGTGTCAGGCACTTATGGACTACAAAGTATTCGAAGCAGTTCCGACCAGAGTCTTCGGGAAAGACAAGAAACCTACATTTGAAGATAGTAGCTGCAGCTTGTACAGATTCACAACAGCACCTAACCAAGACAGTCAGTTAGGCAAGGAGAACAAACTACATTCACCCTCTGGGTTAGTACACAATGTTAGATTATGGTGGGGAGGTTGGAAGGATTGTGTACCTTTTCGAGACACAGACTGGCTTTATGTTCTGTATCTGTACATATGTATTTCTTACTCTGAGCAATATTTCCAGCCTTTTTATTTATTTTTTTAAACTAACTAACTAACTTACTTACTTTCTTTCTTTCTTTCTTTCTTTCTTTCTTTCTGGCTCAGCCTGCCCTGGTGGTGGGGCTGGTGCAGGGTGTGGTGCCAGAGATCGAGCCATAGTCCCTTCTGGTGCCTAAGCTTGCCCAAACAGGTGCTTTAGACCGCTGAGCTATCTCATGGGCTCTCTCCAGCCCTTTTATTTTTATTTTTTTTATCTTGTTTCAGAACCTTTTGTTTATTTATTCACTCATTTTTTTGTGGCCAGCTCAGCCCGCCCCAAGAGCAGGGCTGGCGCAGCATGTGGTGCCGGGGATCGAACTGCGGTCCCTGAAGCCGCCCAAGCTTTCCCAAGCAGGCGCTTTAGACCACTGAGCCATCCTGCCGGGCCCCTCCAGCCCTTTTCACAGTTTTTTAGATATTTATTTTTTCTTTTGGTTTTTTGAGACCAAGTTTCCCTAGTCAGGTTGGCCTTGAACCTGAGGCAGGTGATCCTGCCTCAGCCTCCCAAATGCTGGGATTTTAGGCATGTGCCAGTAAGCCTAGCTTCTTTTTTGGAAATTTTTAAATTTTGAGACAGGGACTTGCTGAATTGCCCAGGCCTGTCTTGAGCTTGCGATTCTGCCACCCCAGCCTACCCCAGAGCACTAGGATTATGAGTGAAAACCACCACACTGAGCTCAGTATGTTACTTTTGTAAATAATATGTTGGGCTAAAATCCAGATATGAAAGTAAATTTTATAAGGTACAATGAAATGTTAACTTTATCAGATATCTCATAGACTTATTTGATCACATTTTATTTATTTACTTTTGTATTTTAGGGAAGATTCTATAGGGTGCGCAGGGTCTGTCTACTAGATCAGACTCATGGTGATCTGCCTGTTTATAGCCTACCAAGAGGTGGGATTACAAACCTGCACCACCACGACCAGTCTTAATTGCTGTCTCAGTGCACCCCATGGGTGGGGCTGGCACAGCAGGTGCAGGGATTGAATGACTGTCCCCTGTGCCTGCTTGCAGGCACTTTAATTCACTGAGCTATTTCGTCAGCCCCTTGATCACATTTTATAATTTTATATTTAGTAGAAACAATAATTTTTTTTTGAGACCGGCCCCTCACCATGTAGCCCAGGATGGTCTTGAGCTCGCTATGTAGCCCAGGCTGGCCTCACTCATGGCAGTCCTCCTGTCTCAGCCTCCTGAGTGCTGGGATTACAGGCAACACCACACCTGACAACAAACTGGTTTTCATCCCTCAAGTTACCGTTACAGTGTGAAAACTGTCAATGCACACCTCTGATTCCCACCTACTTGGGATGCTGAGGCAGGAGGATTTCACATTCCAGGCCAGTCTGGGCAATGTAGTAAAACCAAAAATGAATAATATGCAGTGTAGTCTGAAAACAAAAAAATACATAAATAAATATTTTAAAAGGGGGCCAGGGAGATAGCTCAGTGGCGTAAGTATCTGCCTGGCAAGCGCAAGGTCCTGAGTTTGATCCCCAGTACCAAAGAGAGAGAGAGGGAGAGTGAGAGAGAGAGGGAGAGAGGAAAGAGAAGGTGCAGACAAGAAATCTAGGCCAGAGGATATCCCTAGAAGTGTGGGTGGCGTATGGGTGTCAGCAGGCTGAGTACTTCGCAGGACATACGACCGGCTTGGGGATGTGTATTGTTTGAGTCCGGGTCTTGCTGTGTTGCCAAAGTCTTCAGCCCTGGGGCCCAGCTGATCCTCTTAACCTCGACCTCCAACCAGCACCATCCTCGCCTGCATAGCTAGGAATGTGGACTTGATCATCCAGGCATTGGGGGGATGCTAAAAGATGAGATTGTACCTTAGAATGGTCACCCGGGGCTGCTGGGGGTGCACGCAGTGGTGTAGCCTCACGAGAGCAGGCCCGGGATTCAGCCCCCAGCAGTGAGCAGCAGCCAGGCTCGACTGGCAGCTGTGTGGCCCAAGGGAACAGCTGGCTAGAAACATTGTAGTCACTTACAGAAAATAACAGCCCCGCCGAACAGTGTGGGGCAGGAGAGAGGGTCACTGGCAGAGGGACAGACTCGTGGGCCCTGTAACTGGCAGGAGGACAGCTGGTGTTGTGCGTAATGAGCTTAGCTGCTCATCAGGCGTGGGCACAGCTTTCCTTTTCTCTCGCGTTCTCGGTTGGAACACAGAATGGTCACCGTCGTTGGGAACTGTCATGGTTCAGATCTGACCCATAGTCAGTTTGCGCATGTTGGGTTTTTTAAAGGTCTTTCTGTGTCTGCACAGCAAGATTTCTTTCTACATTCAGGAAAGAAATAGAAAGGAAGCTAAAGTGTTCGAGAAAGAAGCATGAGGAGAAGGGAGAGTGGAGACCATGGGCCACACTTCTGCTTTATTTGAAACTTAGGACCAGAAGCATTTAGGGTATAGATTTTAGAATGGTCATTTTGTACACATAGACACTATACCTCCTCTGGGAAGGTCTGGGACAGCATCAGGTAACCAAGCATGTTGACGTTCTGTGAACGGAGGAGCTTTCATTAACTGAAGTGAAAGCTATGATAATCTGAAGATAGGTTTTATCATCGTAAGGCCTCTGAATAAATGTTAACTTTTTATGGTGTTTTGGCTTTAGAACTACCACTGAAGGAGTGTAGATGTGTATGTGGGAAAAGATGAACACAGTTCACCAAAGGATACCCTGAAACAAAGAATTTATACAAACAGTAAAGATAATGAAGTTGTTTTGTTATGTTTAATCCCAAGACTTGGAGGCTGAGGCAGGAGGATCCCAAGTTTGAAGCTAGCGTGGGCTACAAAGTGAGTTGAAGGCCAATCTGGATGGCATAGCAAGACTCTCAGAAAAACAAAAATAAACAGAATTGGAGACTCAAATTTTCATTTTTGCATTACCTCCAAATAAGTGTTCACAGAAAATTTAAGAGTGCATTTTAGGTTTGAAAAAGCTAGAGTTTTTATATTTCTTTCCACTTATTTATGTTATGGCCAGCTTATCCTGCCTTGGGGTTGGGGCTGGCACAGTGTGTGGTGCCAGGGATTGAACCGTGGTCTCTGTGTTTGCCTAAGCAGGCGCTTTAAACTGTTGAGCTGTCTCGATGCCCCCCCCCACACACACACCTTTTTTTGAATTTGGGACCCTGTGCTTGCCAGGCAAGTGCTTATTCTACTGAGCTATCTCCCTAGTCCTCTTTCCGCTCTTAAAGTTTGTACTTGTGCTTTTGTTCTGCAGTACAAAAATGCTCACCAACTATTAGCTATCAAATAGTAAATTATTTGCGGGCCTGTTAAATTCATTTCAGGTACATGGGTACACTGTATCAATCATCTGATATCAAATCGGACAGTTTGGAAGACCTGTGGGACAACCTGAGTTTAAAGCCTTCTAATTCTCCTCATGTAAATATCTCTGCAACCCTGTCTCCACAAGGTAAGCTAACAATGATGCTGAAAGTAGGACCTAGGAGACTAACCTCAAACAAAGTGAATCTCAACCTTTATGTGAATTTAAATATCCTCAGTGTGGAGAAAGACGGCACTATGTGTTAAAGCTGTTTATATTAAGCTATAACAGAAGTCTGTTATCTTTAACAAATGCATCAGTGTTACGACTCTTAAACACTGACTTTTGTCCTGTCAGCTGGCAGAGGTTCAAATCTGAAGTATTTTACATGCAGATTTCTACTTAAAATATGCCCTCAGCTGTTCCTTTCCTAAGACTTTATTAGGTTCAATAAAAACTTGAAAATTACATTTGAAACATTAACAGAATTCTCATGTTCTTCCTCGTGGCCGTGGAATGTGACATAATGACTAATTCCACCCTCCTTCCTCCTTCCTTCCCGGTTGTGGAAACTCTGAGTGGAATAATCTGCAGCCAAGAGTTTCAAATTGGGTTGGAGACCGAATGAATCATTCTTTCTTCCAGAGTCCTCATTAACATGTTGTATGACTTGACCTCTTATCGCTGGCAGATTGCTTTATATAGTACAAAGAATGAAAAGAATTCCTGTTGTCCAAAGTCTGTTCTCCTACACTTAAACAACTCTTGGATTGTGGTAGTTTGTCCTAAGAAAGCACATCGTAAGCCTGACTTCTTCCCTTCCTCTCCCCTCCCCTGCCCTGCTCTGGTCTTTTCCTGTTTCTTGACCTCCTTTCTGTCTTCCTTCCTTCCCTTTCTTTTTTTTGCCACACCAATGTCTTAGCCTCGATCTGCCTAGACAGATATCCTGTGAGCACATAGTAACTATCGATTGTTACATGGTCATCTTTCCTGTGTAGTTATTAATGAAGTATGGCAAGAAGAAACGATTGGGCGGCTGCTACAACTTATAGACCTTCCACTTCTTGACTCCTTGCTCAAACAGAAAGAGGCTGTATCTAAAGTTCCTCAACCAAAGAGGCAGCCTGACATGATCGCCAGCAGTAACTACCTGGACCGAGGGATTCTCAAGGCCTACAGTGACTCTCAGTATGTACAAATGCCTATGATAACTTCAGTGTGTTTGCAGATAGACCATGGCTGGTTTTAATATTGCTTCTGGGATTCTGCCTGTAAGTTTAGTTAGTCAGTGTTATGTATGGTAAATTGATGTTGGCAGCAGCCGAGAGGACAAAACTCTTGGTCCAAATCAGAAAAAAGGATTTCAATTTCATTATTTCTCATATTTCAGATTCACTTGTTTCACATATAACTTCCTTGGGCATCAAGTGAAGAAAACAACTACATTCTCTTTTTTAAAAAACATTCTAGCTGGGCGTGGTGGTGTACATCTGTAATCCCAGCACTTGGGAGGCTGAGGCAGGAGGATCAGTGTGAGTTCAAGACCAGCTTGGGGGCCCAGCAGGATGGCTCAGTGGTCTAAAGTGCCTGCTTGGGAAAGCTTGGGCGGCTTCAGGGACCGCGGTTCGATCCCCGGTACCACATGCTGCGCCAGCCCTGCCCTCGGGGCGGGCTGAGCCGGCCATAAAAATGACTGAATAGACAAACAAAGGTTCTGAAACAAGAAAAAAATAAATAAATAAAATTAAAAATTCTAAAAAAAAAAAGACCAACTTGGGCTATAAAGTGAGCTCAAGGCCAGCCTGACCTGCATAGTGAGACTCTGTCTCAAGAAGACTAAATAAATAAATAAAAATATTCCATTTTTTTTCTTCTTTCTTTTTGCTGGGGGTGCAAGGGATTGAGCCCAGGGCTTCTGGGTTCTGATAACTACATCCCAATCTTATTTTATCGTGGAGACAGGGATCACTAAGTTCTCTCTAAATTGCCCTTGGTGGCCTTGAGTTTCAGGTTGTCCTGCCTCAGCCTTGGAGCATTGGGATTATAAGCATGCTTATTTGGATTATGCTTTGTTGTTAAATGTAGGCTGACTAGTTTCTCAAGATGCTTTAAAGGGATCTACAACAAAATGAACAGATTTGACAAATTCTTGGAATCCTTTGACAACACTACTTTTTTTTTTTTTTTTTTTGTCTTTTTGAGACAGGGTCTCACTATGCAGTTCTGGCTGGCCTTCAGCTCACTTTTGTAGCCCAGGCTGGTCTCGAACTCGCACCAATCCACCTGCCTCCTGAGTGCTGGGATTACAAGTGTGTGCCACCACACCTGGCACCAATGCTACTTTTATACTCTTCTAAAATGCCTGTTTTGGGGCCGGTGAGATGGTTCAGTGGTCTAAAGCACCTGCTTAGGCAAGCTTAGGCAACCGCAGGGACAGCAGTTTGATCCCCGGCACCACATGCTGTGCCAGCCCCACCCCCTGGGTAGGCTGAGCCAGCCCTAACATAAATAAAATAAAATTAAATTTTTTTTTTTTTTTTTTTTTTTGTCTTTTTGAGACAGGGTCTCACTGTGCAGTTCAGGCTGGCCTTGAGCTAACTTTTGTAGCCCAGGCTGGTCTCGAACTCACAGCGATCCTCCTGCCTCAGCCTCCCGAGTGCTGGGATTACAGGCGTGTGCCACCACGCCCGGCAATAAAATTAAATTTAAAAAAAATAAATAAAATGCCTGTTTTGGGGCTGGGGAGATAGCTCCGAGGCACAAGCCCCTGCTGGGCAAGTGCAAGGTCGTGAGTTCGAACCCTGGTCCCACCAAAAAAAAAAAAAGAAAAATGCCTGTTTTATGGTATAATCTCAGCACTCAGGAGGCTGATATAAGAGGCTTCCCATGAGCTTGAGGCCTGCTTGGGCTACATAGTATGTGTAAGGCCAGTCTATACTATATAGCAAGACTTGGTCTCAAAATGAAAAGAGAAGAAAAAGCCTGTTTGTTTGATTTATTAATTTGTTTGTTTGTTTATTTATTTATTTATTTTAGTGCTGGTAATTGATGCCAAGGCCTCACATGTACTAGGCTAGGCCCAATCACTGGGCTGCCTCCCAGCCCTTTTATTTTTATGTTGGAGATAGTGCCTCACCAAGTTGCCCAGGTTGGCCCCAAACTTGGTATTCTTCTATTCCGGCTTCCTAGGTAGCTAGGAGTATCGGTATGCACCAGCACACCTAGCCATAAAGATGTATTTGCTAATTGGTTTTATTAAAGAATTATGATGACAGTAACTCACTTTCAGTTATCATTCTGAATATAAATCTTAAGGTTTAAAGGCATACCTTCAGCTGCCAAGAGAATTATGATTTGTTTCCTTCAGAAAGAGTTCAGTCAGAGTGCCTTAAGGAAGAGGCCCTCATAGCCTTGAAAACTCGTCTCCTAAGTAAAATTGAGGGTGAGATAGATACTATTTTGGTCTAGTTAAGGAGATAGAAATGTTTGAAAAGCGTATGTCTTACATTTTTTGTACTTGCTAATGCTGTACTTCAATAACTATTAATATAAAGTAGTTGATTGTCAGCGGTAACTTAAGTCGGGCTGGGGCTCAGTGGCCAAGCATTTGCTTCTCATGAGGCCTTGGATTCCATCCTCAGCACCAAAAAGAGAGCTTAAAGCAGGATGTGAATAAGACAGCCCACATATTACTATTAAATTCTGGGGAAAAAAAGATACACACACACACACACATATATATATGCACACACATACACACATATATATGTACCTGTCCTCCAATAGTTGATATTTCTATAATGTAAAGGTAACATGCACAGATATTCTACAATCACCTTGATTTTCACAGAGAATTACGCTGGAGGTAACCCTAAAAATCACCTAGTGACTGCATCTTCTTATAAACAGGGTCAGTCTGATGCCCAGAGAAGCAGTGACTTGCCTAAAATAATCCATCCACATCATGGCAAATTCGTTGTTCTAGGCTGGGGAGATAGCTCCATTGCCTTAGTGCACGTCTGGCAAGTGTATGATCCTGAGTTCAATCTCTAGTACAGCGGAAAAAATGTTTTGTGTCTATAACAGTAAAGAGCAAGATTTTTTTTTAATTTTTTTTTTTTTTTTTTTTTGAGACAGGGTCTCACTATGCAGTTCAGGCTGGCCTTGAACCCAGGCTGGTCTCGAACTCGCACTGATCCTCCTGCCTCAGCCTTCCGAGTGCTGGGATTACAGGCATGCGCCACCACGCCTGGCTTATTTTTAATTTTTTAAAAATTTTATTTTTTTTTTCTTGTTTCAGAACTTTTGTTTGTTTATTTATTTATTTTTATGGCTGGCTCAGCCTGCCCTGAGGGCAGGGCTGGTGCAGCATGTGGTGCTGGGGATCGAACCGAGGTCCCTGAAGCCACCCAAGCTTTCCCAAGCAGGCTTTTTAGACCACTGAGCCATCCCGCCAGGCCCAAGATTTTTTTTAAAAAACTATATATATTAACAAACTGAATACTAAGTGCTAGACATTCTATTAGATAAAATGTAACAGTTTTCTAAAGTTACTGAGGAAAAAAAGTTACTGAGGAGGCATTTCACTAGACATGTGATTGATTTGATTATTTTGAATGCATCTACATTGTATCCAGGAAGCACTGTTGTTGGAGGCAATCTGAGACCTAGTCCTGATTGGGCATGAGCAAGTAGCTTGGAATTTCTAGGTGTCTACTGTAAATGTAAAAAGTAAGAGTTTGTACTTTGGTGTTCTTCATCTCTGCACTGTATCATTTCTAGTTTTGCAAAAGGTAGGTAAGACATACTAAGCTAACTTTTAAAAAATTTCTGAAACAGTATTTAGCTACCCAGTTTCAAAATTATATGTATCGGGGTCCGGCAGGATGGCTCAGTGGTCTAAAGCGCCTGCTTGGGAAAGCTTGGGTGGCTTCAGGGACTGGGGTTCGATCCCTGGCACCACATGCTGCGCCAGCCCTGCCCTCAGTGCAGGCTGAGCCAGCCATAAAAATGAGTGAATAAACAAAGGTTCTGAAACAAATAAATAAAATTAAAAAAGATTATATGTATCTTTTAGCATGCAGAAATGTAGCCTCTCAGGGACTGGGGAAGCCTTCCTTTTTTTTTTTTTTTTCCCCAGAACACCAGGGTTCGAAATGACCTTGCACTTGCCAGGCAGGCAGTTGTGTCCTAGAGCTATCTCCACAGCCCCAGGGGAGACAGCTCAGTAGAATAATTGCTTGCCTGGTGTCTTAGTTACTTTTTACTGGTTGCTGGGACAAATACCCAACACTCAAAGTGAAGGAAGGAAAGGTTTATTTAGCTCACAGTTACTGGAGGTTTCAGTCCATACTCCGCTGGCTCCAAGGCAGAGAGGCACATGGCAGAGAGCAGCAGCTCATGACAGCAGAACAGCAACAATGGTGACAGAGGCAATTGACTAACCAGGGCAGCAGACAGGCACAGCTTCAGTCTCTGTCTCTCTTTGTATTACATTCAGGCTCTCCACCTCAGCCTTATTTGCCTTAGGCTACACCCATAATCCCAGAAGTACTTAAAACACATGATCCCAGGGATCATGGATCAAGTCTCAAACTCTAGATCACTACTAAAACACATAATCCCAGTGACTTATGAGTCAAATCTCAATCTATAGAAGTCCCTACCCAATGAGTGCATGAGGCTTTGGGGGGACAACTAGACATAAACCATAACACCTGGCAAACTAAACTCAAGGACCTGAATTCAATCCCCAGTTCCGCGGAAAAAAAAAAAAAGTATCCTGTCAAAGCTTATGAAAGTAGATTCTGTGTGCGCATTTGCTATCATTTGCTTCTAAGAGTGTTCTTCCCACAGAGAGGACGAGTGGCTCTCTGCAGCCACCGACTGCCTGGAATACCTCCCAGACCCCATGGTGGTTGCAGTGAGCAGAAACTTCCCCGAGCAGCCCGGAAGAACAGACCTGGTGAAGCAGCTTCTGTTTGATGCCCTTGGCAAATACTACAGCACTAGGGAGCCGCTCCTGGATCACTTGTCTGATGTTCATAATGGAATTGCAGAGCTCCTAGGTAAGTTAGATCTTCTCATCTTTCTAGGTACTCGGTTTGTCCCTTGGGGAGGAGGAGTGTGAGTTCGAGGCTCACCAGGGTGATTTATAGAGAGCCTACTCCAAGCAAAGCATAGGGCTAGGTCTGTAGCTCCATGCCAGGACCCAGGATAGATGCCCATTATTGAGGGGAGGGAGTTAATTGTCCTCAAAGTCAGGTAAAAGAGTACCACTTCAAGCTGGGGATGGATGTGAATTAGTCCACAAAAAGCGTGCTTGGAGCTGGGCGTGGTGGTGCAAGCCTGTGATCCCAGCACTTGGGAGGCTGAGGCAGGAGGATTGGTATGAGTTTAAGACCAGTCTGGGCTAAAGTGAGATCAAGACCAACCTGAACTGCATAGAGAGACCCTATCTCAAAAAGACAAAAAAAAAAAAAAAAAAAAAAGTGTGCTTGCTCCCAAACTTTTAGGACTCTTTGGAAAGAGGCTTTAAGGAGCTCTGAAGTTGTGCAGGACTTGGGGTTGGAGGGAAAGTGCTGTTCTTGCGTCCTGGCGGTCTAGGTGTAGAGCAGCCCACTCTCTAGAACTCCTAGCACCTCCACTACCCCCTTTAATCTTTTTAAAGTGGGGACCCCTTGGCTTTGTCCTTCTGCCATTGTGCCAGACTGTCACATACTTTGCTAAAGACAAATTGGAGGTTTCAGAAAATCCCTTCTGTTTTTCTCAGGTTGAGCTTTATATATCAGTGTTGTATGCCCTCAAAAGCAAAACGTATGGCATTAATGAAAAATGTGAGCTGAGAATTCATTCACAAAGCCAAGAGTTTAATTTACTGCCCTAAGACATTATATGACAAGGACATATAGTATTAGTTGCCAGTTTTAGAACAGGCAGCCTTTAATAGTGGTGGCTGTTCATTTTGATTCTTGGTCTTGTTCTTAGTTTTGGAAGTCATTCCAAGTAAGTGTACTACTTAGCTACAGCTGTAATTTGAGTTTTGTTTCCTTTTAATAGAGTCATATTCAGTGAATTAAAAGCAGGTTTTATTCTTTTGACTAAAGTAAATGGGAAGACTGAAATAGCACTAGAAGCTACTCAGCTCTTCCTGAAGCTTTTGGATTCTCAAAATAGAGAAGAATTTAGACGATTGCTGTATTTCATGGCGGTTGCAGCACACCCTGCGGAATTTAAATTACAGAAAGAGGTAAGTCTTGGGCCAGGTGTAGTGGTGCATGCTTGTGATCTCACCACTCAGGATGCTGAGGCAGAAGGACTTCCAAGAGGTCGAAGCCAGCCTGAGCTATAGAATGAGTTCAAAGTTGGCCTGAACTACACAGTAAGGCTGTGTCAGAAGAGAGAGCCTATTGTCTGAGTGTTTCTTGTATTCACCATCTTTAATACTTATCCTGCGTGTCAGGGTATTCCATCCCTGGCATCAGGGTGCTGAAATGTACAGTAGTTACTAACTGCCAGGTGTGGTAGTGCATACCTGTAATCCCAGTACTCTGGGAGGCTGAGGCAGGTGAATGGCAAGTTGAAACCTAGTCTGGGTGGTTAAAGAGTCCATCTTAAAAATACAAGGGGGTGCTGAAGGGGTATCTTGGTGTGAAGGCCCTGGATTCAGTCCTCAGTAGTGCAAAACAAACAAACAAACAAACAAAAAACTCCAAAACGATTCCTGTTTAATATTCTTTTAGTGTTAAACAGTCTTAAAAATATACTATGATGTGTGTTATTTTTGTAGAGCGACAACCGAATGGTTGTGAAAAGGATATTCTCAAAAGCTATCGTTGACAATAAAAATTTATCCAGAGGCAAAACTGATCTTCTAGTACTCTTTTTAATGGATCATCAAAAAGATGTTTTTAAGGTAAAATACTGACAATACTCAGAGCCTATTTATTACTGATCATTTATGCATAGATTAAAAACATTTGGATAATGTCCTCTGCCTCTTCTTTTTCTTAAGATTCCTGGAACTCTACATAAAATTGTCAGTGTTAAGCTTATGGCAATACAAGAAGGAAAAGATCCAAATAAAGACTCAGGTAAGGGGGCTGGGGAGATAGCTCCGAGGCAAAAGTGCCTGCTGGACAAGTGCAAGGTCGTGAGTTCGAACCCTGGTCCCACCAAAAAAAAAAAAAAAAAAAAAAAAAAAAGTCTCAGGTAAGGGGCTGGGGAGATGGCTCAGTAGAATAAGCATTTGCCTGGCCGGTGCAAGGTCCCAAGTTCAATCCCCGGTACTGCGGGGGGGGGGGGGGGGGGAAGTAATCTAAGAAGTACTACATTCATGATATCTGATGACAAATTCTTATTGTTTATTTGAAGCTATTTGCTATAAACAGTTAAACTAAATTTTAAAGATTCTCTTTAGAGTTAGCCTTTAGGAAAGAGTCTTCTGTTTCAAAAAGCAACTTAAGGAAGGCATGTTGGCACATACCTGTAATCCCAACACTTGGGAGGCTGAGGCAGGAGGATCCTGTGGGTTTGAGGCCAACCTGGGCTATGTAGTGAGTTCAAGGTCAGCCTGAAGTATCTAAGAAGACCCTGTCTCAAAACAAAACAAAAAAAGCAACTTGACCAGGTTCAGTCAGTGCTTATCTTCAGAGCATTTACAAAATGGGGAACATAAATATAAAATCACTAGGCTGGTGAGATGGCTCAGCGGTTTAAAGCACCTGCTTAGGCAAGCTTAGGCAACTGCAGGGACCACGGTTTGTTCCCCAGCACTATATGCTGTGCCAGCCCCACTCCCAGGGAAGCCTGAGCCGGCCATAATATAAATTAAAAAGTAAATAAAATAAAACCACTGTATCACTTGATTTTTACAGTTAAATCTGAGGAGTAGGGAAGGTAGTGCAGTAGAAGGGGACTTAAAACAAATTAAGCTGTGCTATATGCATGTGCCAGCTCCACAAGATGAATGTAGTAATTATAAACTGCAAACAAGCTAATAGCCAGGCATGCTGGCACACACCTATAATTCCAGCACTTGGGAGGCTGAGACAGAAGGATCACCATGAGTTTGAGGCCAGCCTGTGCTATGTAGTGAGTTCTAAGCCATAGGACCTGGACTACATAGCAAGACCCTGTCTCAAAAAAACAAAGTTGTCTTCGTTACTTTTTACTCATTGCTGGGACAAATACCTGAACAAAGGAAAGGTTTATTTAGCTCACAGTTACTGGAGGCTTCAGTCCATACTTGGCTGGATCCAAGGCAGAGAGGCACAATGCAGAGACCAGCAGTTCATGGTGGCAGAATAGCAACAAAATGGTGACAGAGGCAACCAACCAAGGGAGCAAAGAGCAACAGCCTAAGTCTGCCTCTCTGTCTCTCTTTATATTACATTCAGGGTCTCTGCCTTAGCCTATCTGCCTCAGGCCACACCTATAATTCCCAGCAGTACTCAGACCCATAATCTCATCAGTACTAAAACACATAATCTCAGTGGATCATCAGGCAAGTCTCAAACTCTAGAAGTCCCCACCCCATGATTGCATGAGGCTTTGGGGGGACAATTAGACATAAACCATAAGAGAAGTATACCAATAAAAAAATTAAAATGAGGGGCCAGTGACATGGCTCAGTGGTCTAAAGTGCCTGATGAGACAAGCTTAGGCAACCACAGGAACCATGGTTCGATCCCTGGCACCACATGCTGCCCCAGCCCCAGGGCCGGCCCAGCCTGCCATAACATAAATAAATTAAAACAAAACAAAACAAAACACTGGCACCTGATATCCTACCACACACACACGAAAAAAAAAAAAAACAATAACAAATCCATTAAAAAAATTTAAAACGAATACAGTCACTAATGGAATTTTTCCCTTTTCACTGTAAGGATATATTTACTGCCAGAGAATTGACCCAAGCAACTATTCCAGCAGTACACAGAAGAAAACCAAAGATGAACTGTTGAATTTACTAAAAGCTATTGATGAGGATTCTAAACTATCTGCCAAAGAGAAGAAGAAACTGCTGGGTCGATTCTATAAATGTCATCCAAATATCTTTATTGAGTATTTTGGAGACTGAATTTCTAAGGTCTGTATATAAGTTGTGTATTTTAAGAATAAACTATGTATCATAAAGATCTCATCATGTTTGTAAGCTTGGAAGGTCTAAATATGAAACTGTACTTAATAAATAAAACTTTTTTAAAAAATAACTGTGTCAGAAACTGAATCACGGGAATATCATGTATTGCCATGTAGTAGTACTTTCTGAGGTGAGTTAACTTGTAGTCATGGTTTATAGGACTCAATATGTGGGGATTTAGTTCAAGGCCAGCCTGGACTGCACAGTAAGACCCTGTTATGGTTTGTATCTAGTTGTCCCCCTAAAGCCTCCTGTAAATCATGGGGCTGTCAATTGCATGGCTTGAAGGGCGGGGGCCAAAGGACCAGGGCGGGGCTTTATGGGCGTAGCCAAGAGAGGTGCAAACCCTTAAACTGACAGTGCGGTCTCTCGAAGGTATAGTGAATCATCCTGGACACCGTGGCGTAGTCTCAAGCTCTTGCTGTGTAATTCAGGCTGCTTTAAATTATGAAACATTCAGTAACTGTGAGCTAATTAAACCTTTCCTTTCCTAAGCTTCTGTGTCAGGTATTTGTCCCAGCAAGGAAAGAAGAGTAACTAATACAGACCCTGTCTCCAAAAGACAAAAGACAAACAGGAATTTAGGTGATTTGACATGTATTTATATAAGGTATTTAAAGTGGTCAATACATACATATTAGTAAGAGTATGATTTGTATTTTTAGTTATTCTTTATTCAAGACCAGCCTAAACTGTACAGGAGACCCTGTCTCAAAACACCAAGCAAATCTTAACTACATTATCACTCCTAAGTCCTATAATTCCTTAGTATCAAGTGTGCAGTTCATGCTCAAATTTCTGATGAATTTTGATTATTCAAGTAGGGATCCAAACAGTACCCATAAATTGCAATGGATCAATGTGCTGTTTAAGCTTTGTAGTCTGTTGGAACTTTTTCTGCTTTGTTTTTGGGGATAAAATCTCGCTTTGTAGTTCAGGTTGGTCTTGAGCTCAGCTATGTAGCCTGGGCTCACCTTGAACTCAAGGTGATCCTCCTGCCTCAGCCTCCCAAGTGCTGGGATTACAGGTATGCATCACCATGCTGGTTTTTTTCTCCACTTTTTATTTTTATTTATTATTTTTTTTCTTGTTTCAGAACCTTTTTTTTTTTTTTTTTTTTTTTGGCTTTTTTGAGACAGGGTCTCGCTATGCAGTTCAAGCTGGCCTTGAGCTCACTTTTGTAGCCCAGGCTGATCCTCCTGTCTCAGCCTCCCAAGTGCTGGGATTACAGGCGTGAGCCACAATGCCCGGCTTGTTTCAGAACTTTTGTTTATTTATTTTTATGGCTTGGCTCAGCCTGCCCTGAGGGCAGGGCTGGCCAGTGTGTGGTGCCAGGGATCGAACCGTGGTCCCTGCAGCCGCCTAAGCTTTCCTAAGCAGGCACTTTAGACCACTGAGCCATCCTGCCGGGCCCCTGAATTTTATATTTTAACTTAGATTTTTATTTATTTACTGTATTTTAGGGAAGGTTCTCTCTACTAGATTAGACTCAGTGATCTATCTTTAACTTGGATTTTTTTTTCTTTTTCTCTTTTTGAGACAGGGTCTCACTACGAAGTTCAGGCTGGCCTTGAGCTCATTTTTGTAGCCTAGGCTGATCTCGAACTCGCACTGATCCTCTTGCCTCAGCCTCCCAAGTGCTGGGATTATAGGCATGAGCCACCACACCTGGTTTTTAACTTAGATTTTTTTTTCTTTTTTTTGTCTTTTTGAGACAGGGTCTCGCTATGCAGTTGAGGCTCGTCCTGAGCTCGCTTTTGTAGCCCAGGCTGGTCTCAAACTCGCACCAATCCTCCTGCCTCAGCCTCCTGAGTGCTGGGATTACAAGCGTGCGCCACCATGCCCGGCTTAACTTAAGATTTTTGATGAGAAGTGAGAAAAAACGGGCCCGGCGGGATGGCTCAGTGGTCTAGAGCGCCTCCTTGGGAGGGCTTAGGCAGCTGCAGGGACCATGGTTCGATCCCCGGCACCACATGCTGCGCCAGTCTTGTCCTCGGGGCAGGCTGAGCCGGCCATAAAAATGAGTGAATAAACAAAGGTTCTGAAACAAGAAAAAAATAAATAAATAAATAAAAAATTAAATGACACCAGCATGCTGGCATTATCAATAATTTTTGTTTTTTTGATAGACAGTGATACTGTCCATTCAAATGGAAGAAGGTTGAGGGCTAATTTCTAACATAGCTGTCATACTAATAGAGCAGGGAAAGTTTTCTTGCATAAAGAGGTGGGGGCAGGGGCCAGGGAGATAGCTTCATGGCACAAGTGCCTGCCTGGCAAGTGCAAGGTTGCCAGTCTGAACCCTGGTCCTGCAAAAAAAAAAAA
>PVJA010042078.1:0-17521 GCA_004027025.1 Myocastor coypus | reverse complement strand
TTTTTTTTTTTTTTTTTTTTTTTTTTTTTTTTTTTTTTTTTTTTTTTTTTTTTTTTTTTTTTTTTTTTTTTTTTTTTTTTTTTTTTTTTTTTTTTTTTTTTTTTTTTTTTTTTTTTTTTTTTTTTTTTTTTTTTTTTTTTTTTTTTTTTTTTTTTTTTTTTTTTTTTTTTGTCTGTTTTGTTTTGTTTTGCAGGACAGGGTTCAAACTCACGACCTTGCACTTGCCAGGCAAGCATTTGTGCCACGGATCTATCTCCCTAGCCCCTACAACTTTTAAAAAACATTTTGTCTTTTTGAGACATGGTCTTGCTGTGCAGTTCAGGCTGGTTGGTTTTGAATTCACTTTATATATAGCCCAGATTTGCCTCCAAATCGAAATAATTTTGAGTGTTGAGATGACAGACATGTACAAACTCGGTATACATAAGCTGTCTCATGGTGACCACATGAGACAGTGGAATGATAGTAGCTAGAATCCTTGTGGAAAGGGCTCTGTTCCCATTGCTCCACTGGTCAGACCATGCTTCTTCACAAGCACCGCTGCTGGTTATACCCAGCCGTCCTCTGCCTGCCCCCACCCATGGTGAAACTGCCCTCTGTTGCGGTTTCTTTTTTTTTCTTTTCTTTTCTTTTCTTTTTTTTTTTTTTTTGAGATGGGGTAGAGCTATGCAGTTCAGGCTGGCCTTGAGCTCATTTTTGTAGCCCTGGCTGGTCTCAAACTCACATCGATCCTCCTGCCTCAGCCTCCCAAGTGCTGGGATTACAGGCATGTGCCACCACGCCCAGCTGTTGCAGGTTTCTTACATTGCAGAAGTCACCATACAGTGACCCTGCTGTTCGTTTAGAGAAGAGCTATTGGCCAGGTGTGGTGGTACATATCTGTCACCCAGCACTCTGGGAGGCTGAGGCAGGAGGATTTCAAATTTGATCCCAGCCAGAGCAACATAGTAATTTAGAGAGTTGCTGTCTTAAACAACTAAAAAAGGCTCAGGTTATAGCCTAGTGCAAAGACCCTGGGTTGAATCCTCAGTACCACAGAGAAAAAAAAAAAAAAAAATCTTGACTCTCTTTTGTAGAGTTGCTTTTTAGGATAAGTTGTTTTTTTTTTTAAACTAACAAAAACTTACTGCTTAACACCTACTTGATCCAGGGAAGGAGCTTATTAGTTAGTGCAATGGGCCCTAACTTTCATGTTAATTAAAATTCTTCCTGGGGCCCGGCGGGATGGCTCAGTGGTCTAAAAGCGCCTGCTTGGGAAAGCTTGGGTGACTGCAGGGACCGCGGTTCGATCCCTGGCACCACATGCTGTGCCAGCCCTGCCCTCGGGGCGGGCTGAGTCGGCCACAAAAATGAGTGAATAAAGAAACAAAGGTTCTGAAACAAGAAAAAAAAAAAAAAAATTATTTCTTTTGAAGGCTGGCCAAATAGCTCAGCAGATTAAAGTGCCTGCAAGCAGGTACAAGGGCAGGGGCAGGAGTCCAGGGGTTTGATCCCTGTGCCTGCTGTGTAGACCCTGCTCCCAGGGCATGCTGAAATCAATTGAGACTGGGTGTGGTACACGCCTGTAATCCCAGCTCTTTAGAGGCTGTAAACAGGCAGATCACTATGAGTCCATCTAGTGGTGAGACCCTGAACACCCTGTAGCCCAGTGGTTCTCAACCTTTCTAATGCTGTGACCTTGCAATACAGTTCCTCATGTTGCGGTGACCCCAAACCAAAAAATAATTTGGGTAGCTACTTCAAAACTGTAATTTTATTACAGTTATGATTCGGAATGTAAATACCTGATATGCATTATGTATTCTCATTGCTTCAAATCCAACATAATTTAAACGTAGTGATTAATCACAAAAACAGTATTTAATTATATGTTGAGAAATATTTATTACTAAGTCCAATAAATAACATTTCACCATGGCATAGCATGGGTTTAAATGTGTATTTTCCGATGGCTTTAGGCGACTCCTGTGTTTTGGTCATTTGACCCCCGCTGGGATCTCGACCCATAGGTTGAGAATCGCTGCTGTAGCCCCTTCCCTAAAATTAAGAAAAAAGAATCTTCCCTTTGAAATGACCTGATTATTTCCAAACCAGGGAGCATGTGTACAGTTAAGAATGCATATTTACTTTGAAGGTTAGACTCTTGATTGGGACTGGTACAGGGCTGCTTACTAAGTGGTAGTGCCTGCCTACCTCTTCTCCCTCTCTCCCTCTCTCCCTCTCTCCATTTCTCCCTCTCTCCCTCTCTCCCTCTCTCCATTTCTCCCTCTCTCCCTCCCCCCCTCTTTCTTTTGTACCAGGGATCACACTAGGACCTTCAGGTTACTAGGCAGGTGCTTGCACTGCTGAGCTCTATCCTCAGCCCCTTGGTGGCTCTTCTTGGCCTTAGGTGCACTGGAAAGTATTCACATGCTCTTGACAGGACTGTGCATGCATGACTGCCCCATGAGGCAGTTTGTATAGTTGCACACGTCTCACTGGTGCTTCACACCAGTGAGGACATGTTAAGTGAAAATTTATTAAAGTGGGGTTTGGAATTATTAATTGCAAGTAAACTATATTCTAGTTTTATGAGACAGAGTTTTACTATGGAGTTCATGCTGGCCTTGAACTTATTGTGTAGCCCAGGCTAACCTGGAATTTTTGGTGATCCACCAGTCTCAGCCTCCTGAGAGCTGGGACCATGCCCAGTTCCTAAGATCTCTACTTTCATCCTGGACCTTAGAACCAAACCACCTATTCATTCATGTTTGACCCTGATAGAGTATCTTTACATGCTGGTCCTCAAGCTTCATTCAAAGTCAAGACCCAAGGGGTGTTCTGTTCCACTGTAGTGCCTATGAGTTATATTTTCACAGAGAGCAAAACTTACTTTCTTTTTTTTTTGGTCTTTTTTTTTTGTACTGGGGATTAAACTTAGGATCTTGAACTTGCCAGGAAGTCGTTTAAGCTGCTGAGCTATCTCCCCAATTCTTTATTTTCTGTTTTTGAGAAACACCTTGCAATGTAGTTCAGGCTGGCTTTGCACCAACTTTGTAGCCCAGGCTGGCCTCGCAGTGGCAACGATACTCCTGCATTTGTATCCTGAGTGCTGATGTTACAGGCTTGTGCCACCATGCCTAGCTGAAAATTTCTTTTGTGGACATGTTTGTGTCTTGCACAAGTCTTTACACATTGTTTAATCATATAATTTTTAGATGCTTAGCCAGGCATTTTGTATTCAGGATATAATACAAATGTGATGGAATTGTAATAAATTTAAGAATAACGAAGTATAATGAGGGCCAGACTCAGTAGAATAAGTGCTTGCCTGGCAAGCACAAGGTCCTGAGTTCAATCCCCAGTACCAGAAAAAAAAAAAAAAAAAAAAAAGTATAATGTGATTGAACTGTAAGAGGAACTAGAAATAGTACAAAGGAGATTCATCAAGAGCCCATCTAGGGGCCAGCCTGGTAGCTCAGTGGACTAAAATGCCTGCTTGGGCAATGTGCAGCTTGCCAGGAGTTCAATCCCACCCCAGGTGTGCTGAGACTGGGTGTGGTGGCATGTGCCTATAATCCCAGCACTTGAGAGGCTGAAAACAGGAGAATCACTATGAATTCGATCTAGGTAGTGAGACCCTGTAGATCCTGTGGGCCCTGTTCTAAATACAGAAAATCAGAAAAAAGGAGCCCATGTGTAGTATGGATGTTTCTGACAATGTAAGAGATATTTTGCTGGTTGTAGGGGTTTGTTTTCTATTGTTTACAGCCAGTCATGAGTATAATCTGTAAAGTCAATATGATTAAAGATGTTCCTTTTGTGTGTGTGTGTGTGTGTGTCTGTTTCATCATTTTTAGTTAGCAATAGCAAAGAATAACATCATTAAGCTCCAAGAAGAAAACCACCAATTACGAAGTGAAAATAAGATGATTTTAATGAAAACACAGCAGCACCTAGAGGTGAGTGTGAGCACTGGCAGCCAGGCTGGCCTAGACCTAAGGTGTCTGTGCATTTCTGTAAGACACTGACAGTATTTGTAACTATAAAATAAAGCCTTGCATGTTTTCCTCTTAGGTCACCAAAGTGGATGTGGAGACTGAGCTACAGACATATAAGCACTCTCGGCAGGGGCTGGATGAGATGTACAATGATGCCAGGCGGCAACTACGCGATGAGACCCAGTTACGGCAGGTCATTCCCCTAGAGTTGCTTTATTCAGCCTTATCTTTTTACATGTGAGACAACAAATGTCCTTGTGTGTTCTCACAGTTTCTAAGGTCCTACCCTATAAGTGTTTTTTGTTTTTGGCGGGACCAGGGTTCAAACTCATGACCTTACACTTGCCAGGCAGGTACTTGTGCCACAAAGCTATCTCCCCTGTCCCCCCTACAAGTGTTTTTGAAACTCTGAGTTATGAACCAAGCATGGCAGCATACATAGGTAATTCCAGCACTCAGGAAGCAGGTAAGGCAGGATTACCATGAGTTTGAGGGCAGGCTGGACTAGACTACATAGTGAGACTCTGTCAGAAAGAAAAGAGAAAAAAAAAAAAAAAAAAAAAGGAAGGAAGGCAGACTGAGTTATAATCTGTGGTTGTAAAATGAGATGTGATATGGTGGGGCATGCTTGTAATCCTAGCACTTGAGAGGCTGAGGCAGGAGGATCTCTGCAGTTTGAGGCCAACCTGGCTACAGAATGGGTTGCAGGTCTCAAAAAAGACAAGAAACAACAAAATAAAATCCATGGTTGTAAGAATGAGTTGTAAACACTGTTACAAAAACATGAAGTAGGGCTGGCCAAATGTCTCAGTGAATTAAAAGCGCCTGCAAGCAGGTGCAGGGGCTGGGGTTTGACCCCCAGGATGCGTTGAGACAGCAATTGACACTGGACTGGTAGTGCGTACCTATAGTCCCAGCTCTTGGGAGGCTGGAAACAGGCGGATCACTACAAGTCTGATTTAGTAGTGAGACCCTGAACACCCTGTAGACCCTTCCCTAAAATACAAATAAATAATAAATAAATAATAACATGAAGTGGAAGAGAATAAAGTGTAATATCCACATCATTTTAAAATTTTATTTTTAGGCCGGGCGTGGTGGCGCACGCCTGTAATCCCAGCACTCGGGAGGCTGAGGCAGGAGGATTGGTGTGAGTTCGAGACCAGCCTGGGCTACAAAAGTGAGCTCAAGGCCAGCCTCAACTGCATAGTGAGACCCTGTCTCAAAAAGACAAAATAAATAAATAAATAAATAAAATAAAATAAAATAAAATTTTATTTTTAGTAAAACCATACTTGGCGTTAACTAATTTTTTAAGCCTTTGAAGTTGTGAAGTATACAGATTAATTATAATGCAGATGCTTTTTGTCTTTAATATTAGAAAGCTGCTTCTTCTTTTTTTTTTTTTTTGTCTGTTTGAGACAGAGTCTTACTATGCAGTTCAGGCTGGCCTTGAGCTCACTTTTGTAGCCCAGGCTGGTCTTGAACTTGCACTGATCCTCCTGCCTCAGCCTCCCAAGTGCTGGGATTACAGGTGTGCACCACCATGCCCAGCTGAAAACTTCTTAATTTGATAAAAGTTATCTAAGAAAAGAACAGTTTTGAAGGCCGAGGAGATAGCTCAGTGGTTTAAGTGCCTGCCCGGCAAGTACAAGGCCCTAAAGTTTGATCCTCAGTACCATGCAGACACATAGAAACAATAATTTTGAGTTATTTTTGATTTTATACAGGCTGCTTCATTTCCTTTTACTTAAAAAAAATACTGGGACTAGGGAGATAGCTCCATGGCACAAGTGCCTGCCTGGCAAGTGCAAGGTTGTGAGTTTGAACCCAGGACCCACAAAAAAAAGCCTGAACTCATGAGGCATAAAGATACTTAATTATCGAGTACTGCACGTGGTGGTGCATGCCTGTAATCCCTGCACTAGGGAGGCTGAGATAGGAGAATCACTATGAATCTGAGCTGCATAGTGAGACCCTGTATCAAGTAAATAAATGAAAGATTAGAAATGAGTTTTTAGCAAAAATTACATTTGAAAATATCTAAACTTTGTGAGAGACTTGGTTAGTTATCACTAGTAGATCTCTGGAGTGGTTCCATGGGCAATCTGTCTTTCATCTGATTTTGACCCCCTGAGTGGTCTGCAAATTGAAGATGTGCTGGATTTGCAGGATGTAGAAAATGAGCTTGCAGTACAAGTGAGTATGAAACACGAGATTGAGCTTGCCATGAAGCTGCTAGAGAAAGACATCCATGAGAAGCAAGATACCCTCATCAGCCTTCGCCAGCAGCTGGAGGAAGTCAAAGCCATCAACATAGAGATGTATCAGAAGCTGCAGGTGAGGAACGTTCCTAATGTTTTTTATCCTTTTGACACAGGTTCCCACTCTGTAAACTCACTGAGTAGTCCAAGCTGGCCTCAAACTCATAGTGGTCCTACTTCCTCAGCCATCCTAGTGTTGGGATTACAAGCATGTAACAGTTCCTTTTCTTCTTTCTTTCTTTCTTTCTTTCTTTCTTTCTTTCTTTCTTTCTTTCTTTCTTTCTTTCTTTCTTTCTTTTCATTATGTTATAGTTTGAGTCTAGTCATTCCCCCAAAGCCTCATGCAGTCACTGGGACAGGCTTCTAGAGTTTATGGTTAATTCGGGATCCAGTGCTGGGATGATGGGTGTGGGTGCAACACCTGCCCTGGGGCCAATAGTCGGAATACAATGCAAGGGAGAGAGGTTTGCTAGCTGCAGTAGCTGTGTCTCCTCCCTTTTTGGCTCTTTGCTGTCTTCTGCCACCACCATGAATGGCTGCCCTCTGCCATATGCTACTCTGCCTTAGAGCCAGCTGAGTATGGACTGAAACCCCACAAACCTAAATAAACCTTTCCTTCCTTAATTTTGGGTGTTGAATATTTTGTCCTAGCAGTGATAGAAATGTAACCAAGACACACGGCTAAGAATTGAGCCCAGGGCGGGGCCCGCCAGGATGGCTCAGTGGTCTAAAGTGCCTGTAGGCGGCTGCAGGGACCGAGGTTCCATCCCCAGCACCACATGCTGTGCCAGCCCTGCCCTCAGGGCAGGCTGAGCCGGCCATAGTTCTGAAATAAGAAATAAAATAAAATTAAAAAAAAAAAAAAAAGAATTGAACCCAGGGCTTCATGCATGCTAAGCAAATGCATGTCCAGAGTTATACCCGCAGTGTGACTTATTTTTATATAAATTGAGAATTGCAAGAAGTGTTGGTAAAAGCAATTCTAGCTATGCATAATGGTTATAAAAGCCAATGTCTGTTGTCTTTTTCTTCCTAGAGATAAGCGTAAGCAATGTGGGATGTGTGGGCTGGGTGTGTAGCTCAGTGCTAGATTGCCCAACACAGATGAGATCTAGGGTAGATCATCAGCACTACCAAAAAGAGCAGTGAAGACATATCAAAGAGTAGACGAAGCACAAGGACATAGCTCAGCAGCACAGCACCTGCCTGGCAAGTGTGAGGTTGTTTGACTTCTAGTACCAAAAAAAAATAAAAGGACAAACAAAACTCTCTATCAGGTTCTTTTTCCTTGTCAGAATTTGTTTTTATCTTTTAATTAATTAATTAATTAATTTTAATTTTTTATTTTATTGTTTTTTCTTTTTTCAGAACCTTTGTTTGTTTATTCATTCATTTTTATGGCTGGCTCAGCCTGCCCTGAGGGCAGGGCTGGTGTAGCAAGTGGTGCGGGGGATCGAACCGCGGTCCCTGAAGTCACCCAAGCTTTCCCAAGCAGACGCTTCAGACCACTGAGCCATCCTGCCAGTCCCCTATTTATTTATTTTTTAAAAATTATTTTATTTTATTTTATTTTTTTCTTGTTTCAGAACCGTTGCTTGTCTGTTTATTTTTATGGCCAGCTCAGCCTGCCCTGAGGGCAGGGCTGGTGCAGCATGTGGTGCCAGGGATCGAACTGTGGTCCCTGCAGCTGCTTAAGCTTTCCTAAGCAGGCGCTTTAGACCACTGAGCCATCGTGTCGGGCCCCTTTTAATTTATTTTTGGTACTGGGCTTTATTTATTTATCTTTAAATAATATTTGGAGCATGTGCTTAGCTATCTTTTGGGCCAGAATTTGTTTCTTAATGGTATAAAGCTGAAAATGTAAAGATTGTTTTGGAAAAACTCTCAGTCTAAATATGCAGTGTCTTTTGATAAACTTCCTTATACACTGTAGTCTTTAGAAAGTAGTAATTTTAGGGCTAGAGATATAGCTCAGTGGTATAAGCACCTGCCTGGCAAGTGCAAGGTTCTGAGTTTGATCCACAGTACTGCAAAAAAAAAAAAAAAAAAAAAAAAAAAAAAAATTAATTTGGATTGAAATGCTTTTTTACTGTCATTGTGAATTTCCTAATAAAGTGACATCAGTATAAAGTATATTTGTTAAAATAACACATAGAGGACCAGGGATATAGTTCAGTGGAATAAGTGCCTGCCTGGCAAGCCCAAAGTCCTGAGTTCAGTCCCTGGTACCACAAAAAAAATAAATTAAATAAATAAATAAATAAATAACACATAGAGGGCCAGCGAGATGGCTCAGTGATCCAAAGGGCCTGCGGAGGAAAGTTAAGGCAAGCACTTCGACTGCTCCTCAATCCCTCGTACCACATGCTGTGCACCCTCACCCCAGCACGGGCCGAGCCAGCTATAACACAAACAAATAAATGAGGTTTAAGAGAAATAAGTAAAAAAATCTTAAAAAGAGGCCTGGTGGGATGGCTCAGTGGTCTAAAGCGCCTGCTTGGGAAAGCTTGGGTGGCTTCAGGGACCGCCGTTCGATCACCGGCCCCACATGCTGCACCAGCCCTGCTCTTGGGGTGGGCTGGGCCGGCCATGAAAATGAGTGAATAAACAAACAAAGGTTCTGAAACAAGAAAAAAAATAATAAATGAAATAAAAAATCTTAAAAAAAAGTACATAGACTGTTTCCAACGCCCTTTATAAAAGACAATTCTTGCTGGGCGTGGTGGCACACGCCTATAATCCCAGCACTCGGGAGGCTGAGGCAGGAGCATAAATGTGAATTCGAGACCAGCCTGGGTTACAAAAATGACCTCAAGGCCAGCCTGAACTGCATAGTGAGACCCTGTCTCAAAAAGACAAAAAAAAAAAAAAGACAATTTTTTTTGAGACGGGGTCTCATGATGCAGGTGTTCAGGCTGGCCTTGAGCTCACTCTTGTAGCCCAGAGTGGTGTCGAACTCACACCAATCCTCCTGTGTCAGCTTCCCAAGAGCTGGGATTATAGGCATGTGCCACAGTGCCTGGCATTAGCAGAATATATTTATGAGGGGGGTAAATTTCTGTCTGAGAGAGAGACAGAAGGGGTCCCCAAGTGAGCCCCCCCTTTTAAAATGTATTTGGTGGTTGCGTGGTCTCACTATGTATCTCGGACTTAAGGTGATCCTCCTGCTTTCAGCCTCCTCAGCGCTGGTTGGGATCATAGGCATGCACCACTGCGCCCAGACTCTGGCCGTCTCAGCCTGCTCTGGGGTTGGCTGGCATGGCATGTGGTACAGGGATTGAAGTGCAGTCCCTGTACTTACCTAAGTTTGCCTAAGCAGGTGCTTTTGTCTGCTCAGCTGTCTCGCTGGCCCTAAAATAATTTTTTTTAGATGATATATTTTCCATGGATTTATCATGCATTCTAAAACCAATGGAGTCTTTTTATTATTTTTGAAATGATAACTAGCAACATCATATCATAGTTATTTTAATGTACAAATTAATTCTGCTCATTTCAAAGAAACACTCCCATTGCAAAAAATCTTACATTCAAATTTAAAAATTAGAGCCACTGGGGCCTGGCAGAATGGCTCAGTGGTCTAAAGCACCTGCTTGGGAAAGCTTGGGCGGCTTCAGGGACCACGGTTCCATCCCCAGCACCACATGCTGCGCCAGCCCTGCCCTCAGGGCGGGCTGAGCTAGCTGTAAAAATGAGTGAATAAACAAAGGTTCTGAAACGAGAAAAAAATAAATAAAACAAAAAATTCTAGAAAAAAAAAAATAAAAAATAAAAATTAGAGCCACTAAAGCTATTACCTTTTTATAAATAGTGCTCTGAAGACGGCCTGAAAGAAAAAAATGAAATAATCTCCCGACTGGAAGAAAAAACCAATAAAATTACTACAGCCATGAAGCAGTTGGAACAAAGGTACGGCACTGCCAATATGAAATCCTGCCCCCCCCCCCTTTTATTCAACTCTGATACCTGCTACAGAGACCATTCAGAAGGTATAGATTAGGACACTTTTTTGTGTAAACTGACCAAAAAACGTGTACTTTGAAAAAAATTAAGAGTGTTCAAAGCAGGCCTGAGCTGCCTGGATGCTGTGGCTAGAAATAAACTGAGCAGAACTTGGGTGACTGCATTTTCAGTTATTTTATATTAGTCTGATTTGTTTGAAGTTACCATCTTGTAGATTTAAAAAAAAAAAAAAAGCCTAATATCAGTTGCTTGTGATTTAATCTGTAGCAAAACAAATAAAAATCTGAAAAAATTATAAATTTATAGGCCACATGGTGAGCCTATACTGACCTTCATGTCCTTAACTGACCTTCATGTGCTTGATTCCATATCCTTTGCCACTCAGCATCTTAGAACCTGAGAACAAGCATCCTGAGTGAGCAGCTTAGTTTACTTTCTCTGAGCAGGTCCCTCAACCAAGCCAGGATACAATTTGTTTAAACTGGATTGTCTTATATTGGCATTTTCACTTTTATCGTTGGAAAGTGTAATGTATTCCATTGCCCTGTCATGTTGATGTCAACATGTGTCTTCCCATTGCTTTCTTTGGATCTGCCTATGAAAAACATAACTATTAATGCTTTATTGACATGAATATTCTTTTATTGACATCCTCTTTCTTCTTTTTTCTTTTTTGTTTTCCTTATCCCCATTTTTACATTTTGGACATCTGTACTATGTTTTTCTGTCTTTGATTTCCATCATTCCATCATGAAGTGACAGTGATTTGTTAGCTCAGACTAGGACGATTGCAATGTCATTGGTGAAGTGTGCTAGCAGTGACGCTCAGGACCAGTACAAACTGGTCAAGGACATTTCTTTCTGAAACCACTTGCATCTGAACAGGCTAAAGGGAAACCCACACTTTGCCAGATCAGACAGAGACCTGGCAGGAGCCTGGGCGGGTTCTCAGCAGGCTTCCCGGCAGCTCACTGCACAGGCCCAGCTGCACTCGGGTTTCTCAAAGCACATTCCTCACACCTTGCCCCCAGCGCTGAGGGCAGCAGTGGCCACTTAGAGGTCTGCTTTCCAAATGCAGTTCTGTCTTTTTAGCTACTCTTTGATAGAAAATACAAGATTGTTTAAAAAATAAGTTATCCGTTGGTTTCACATGTATTGGCACACATGGCTTCCCTGACCGCACCATAGCCTACTCTTTGCCTAGGAACCCTTTACGGGTATTTTTGTTTTCAAGTAGTTTGCACAAATTGGCACCATCCTGTGCTTCAGACCCTTAGTTCCCAGTTCCCATTCCCTCCTCTGGGAGAGCATGACCTTAAGGCCTACCTCACTCTTTATCTTACTTTCTGTGACCTTAGAAAACAAGCTTGGGTCCACCCCCAATGCCTTAACGTTTCCATTTTAAATTTAAACTTAGAAATCACTTAAGTCACTTAAATCCTTTCTTCCAAAGCAACATTTATACTCCTGAAATATTTGAGGGTTGCCTCCTGAGTCTGATTTTAAGCAGAAAGGATGAGGCAGGACTTTTGGCTAGCCAGACCAAAATGTCCCTTGAGATTCCCTCCAAGGAACTGCTATTTCCTGATTATTGGGAAATATTTTCTTATAAAATATTAAACTGAAGTGTCAGAAATATTGGTGGCCAGTGGAGGCAGAGAGTCTAGTTAAACTCTGGGACAAGCAATAACTTGCTAATAAAAGCAGAAATAGTGAAAATCACATTTTTAAGCTAATTATTATTTATTTACTTATTTATTTTTTGTCTTTTTGAGACAGGGTCTCGCTATGCAGTTCAGGCTGGCCTTGAGCTCACTTTTATAGCCCAGGCTGGTTTCGAATTTGGCACCAATCCTCCTGTCTCAGCCTCCCAAGTGCTGGGATTACAGGCATGCGCCACCATGCCCAGCTTTTAAGCTAATTTTTAAAAATTTTTATTTGTTTTTTTTCTTGTTTCAGAACCTTTGTTTGTTTATTCACTCATTTTTTATGGCCGGCTCAGCCCACCCCGAGGGCAGGGCTGGCGCAGCATGTGGTGCCAGGGATCGAACCACGGTCCCTGAAGCTGCCCAAGCTCCCAAGCAGGTGCTTTAGACCACTGAGCCATCCTGCCGGGCCCCTTTTAAGCTAATTTTATTTAATTTTGAAAAAAAAAAAGACCTAAAAAATGATGCTGCGTAACATCAAATTCTTTTTGAATGTTAAAAAATATCTAGGGCTGGGGCTGCGAAGATTGCCCAGTGGTCTATAGCTGCTTAGGCAAACTTAGGCAACCATAGATACCATGGTTCAATCCCTGGCATCATGTGTTTCGCCAGCCCCAGCCCCTTGGCAGGCTGAGCCGGCCATAACACAATATAACATAACATAACTAAATAAAATTTTTTAAAAAAATCTAGGGCTGGCCTGATAGCTCAGTGCACTAAAGTGCCTGCTTAGGCAGACAGCAGCAGCCAGGATTCAATTCCCTGCATGCGGGCCCTCCCCTCAGGGCACACACAGTAAGCCCCTTTGGTTGAGACTGGATGTGGTGGCACACGCCTATAATCCAAGTGCTTAGGAGGTTGAAAACAGGATCACTATAAGTCTGATATCCATACTGAGACCCTGTAGACTGTAGACCTTGTCCTAAATACAGAAAAGTAAATAAATAAATAATATCTATACACACAGAGGGAAAGAGAGACAGAGAGGGAGCTTTGGCATAATTTAACAAGTCTCTGGGTAGGGTAGGAAGGAAGCTGCTGTTACTTGAGTGACTGAAGGCCTCTGCTCTCCCCATAGCCATCTGGACTCCTGGCTTACACATCTTTGCATAAGAAATACCAGGTGACTTCTTGGCCTAGGTAAACACACACACTATGCTTTTCATAGTTTTTGAAAGGCAGTAACATACCTATTATACTTCAGTTTGTTCACTATGCTCCAGAAAATTGTAAAATCTGTATTGCTTTGCACTATTAATCATGAGCAAGAAATAAACAAATTTGAAGATAGAATTCCGGGCATATTGTGTGTGTCGAAAAAAAATATCACAAAACAATTTGTAGACATTGTGTGGCTCTTTCACGTTTGAGTTTGTGAGTTTTCCCCCAAACTTTGTTTTCATTTAGAAATGTTTCTATTTCCCCATTTTTCTTTTGTCTTCTTCACCCCTTTACACCCTAGTTCTAGCCTCAGTTTTACCCAAAGTTGATTTGAATTACACCAGATTGCAGCAAGCAGAGAGGGCGCACATGGCAGTGGAAGGCGGGGATGAGAAGTACCTGCAGGAGTGTCTGAGCACGTCGGCCGGCCTGCAGCATCGGATCACCCAGAAGGAGCAGCAGCTGTGAGTGCGCTTGCCCAGCCTTGCCCTGCACACCCATGCACGTGTAGCACCCAGCGACACCAGCAAGGTGTCCGCTTTCAGGGTCAAGAAAGGTTGCGCTGGGAATGTAGCTCAGTGGTAGGGTACTTACCCAGTGTCTGAGGGGCCTGGGTTCTAACCCAACTGCGTGCACACACAGAGAAAGTACAATTGATATGCTTTGTGTTTACTTAAGGTTTTATTCCATTTGTTACAGAGCATGTTCCCCTTCCCCTTGCTGTCTTCCATAGGAGGATTTTATTTTTCTGCTATCTTTTTTGAAGTTTTACTTGGCCTTAGGGGTGGAGCTGACACAGCATGTGGTGCCAGGGATCAAACCTCGGTCGCTTAGGTTGCCTAAGCTTGCGTAAGGAGGCGCTTTAGACTACTGAGCTATCTCACCAGTCCCTCTTCTGCTATTAACATCTGTTGCCCATTAGGTATTGAATATAATAAAGGGCTTTTTCCTTAGTAGTGCTGGTAGTTGAATTCAAGGCCTTCATGAAGAGGTACATCCCTGGCTTTTGCATGGAATTTTAAGGCGGGATCTCCCTGTCTGGTGTGTCAAACTTGCCATCCTCTTGCCTCAGCCTCCCAGAATCTGGCATTACAAGTGTGTGCCTCCATCCTCAGCTATCATAAGACTTCTTTTCCTTTGGGTGGTGCTGGGGACCAAATCAGGTACATGCAAGGCAACAGCCCTTCCACCAAGCCATATATATCCCCAGTCCTCGTAAGACAGTTTTGTGGGGAGGATACTGGGAATCAAACTCAAGACCTCTTGCTTGCCAGGCAGGTGCTGCAACACTAAGCTAAATCCCCTTCCCCCCTCATAAGCTTGTATAACCACAAGGGCTTTTTTTAAATTTCATAAGGACTTTCTATCATCACAGAAAACAGTTTTGTCAGAGAATACTTTGTTAAAGATTTTATGTGGTCTGTGTAGCCCCAAGTAGGAAAAATGTCAGTATATAACACTGAGTTTTACTTTATTTATTTTAGTTATGGCTGGCTCAGCCTGTCCTGGGGGTGGGGTTGGCACAGCATGTGGTGCCTGGGATCAAACTGTGGTCCCTGCGGTTGCCTAAGTAGGCACTTTATATCACTGAGCTACCTCGCTAGCCCATATGTAAGCTACTTTTAAAGCAGTGCCATTATTTTTTAATTTATTTTATATTATGGCTGGCTCAGCCTGCCCTGGGGTTGGGACTGGCCCAGATATGGTGCTGGGATCTGAACCGTGGTCCCTGAAGTTGCCTAAGCTTTCCTAAGCAGGCACTTTAGACCGCTGAACCATCTTGCCAGCCCCTATGCTTCAATTTTTTTTTTTTTTTTTTTTTTTTTTTTTTTTTTTTTTGTCTTTTTGAGACAGGGTCTCGCTATGCAGTTCAGGCTGGCCTTGAGCTCACTTTGGTAGCCCAGGCTGGTCTCAAACTCACACTGATCCTCCCGCCTCAGCCTCCCAAGTGCTGGGATTACAGGCATGCGCCACCACGCCCGGCTATGCTTCAATTTTTAATAAAAATCACATTAACACAGAAAAATGGTGTTTTCTTTTTGTTTGCTGTTTTTAAAGGTGCTGGAGATTGATCTCAGAGCTTTACACCTACAGACCGCTGAGCTGTACTCCAGCTCCTTTGATTTTGAGATCAAGTCTCATTAAATTGCCTAGGCTTGGGGCTAAGGAGATAGCTCAGTAGAATAAGCGCTTGCCTGGCAAACACAGGACCTGAGTTCAATCCCTGGTCCTGCAAAAAAAAAAATTTGTCTAGGCTGGCTATAAACATGCAATCCTCCTGTCTCAGCTTCCCATATAGTTGGTATAGTAGGCATGTGCAATGCCTGGCTTGATTTGAACTATAAAATCTAAAATTTAAGCCAGCACAATGCTGCATGTTTATAATTTCAGGTTTTGCAGTTTTTTTTTAATGTGTTTAGTACAGGGTCTTACTACACAGATTGGATTTGTAGTGATCCTCTTGTTTTCAGCCTCCCAAGCACTGGGATTACAGGGGCATGCCCCCACCCCCAGTCTCATTCACTGGCTCAGCGCACCCTGTGGTGGGGCTGGGGCCACCACAGCATGTTTTGGGGATTGAACCCCAGTCCCTGCATCTGCCTAAGCAGGCGCTTTAACGCACTGAGCTATCTGGCTGGCCCCATGCTTATAATTTCTGCTTCTTGGGGAGACTGAGGTTCAAGGTCACTCTAGGTGTATGGCTTGTATCTAGATGTTCCCCAAAGCCTCATGCAGTCACAGATGCAGCTTTTCAGAGGCAACTGGTCTAGGGTGTGTGATGCTGGATTGCTTCTCAGTACACCACTAGGTTCACGGGGATAGAAGTAAGCGTGTAAGTGCTGCCCACCTTCAGCAGCCTGGATATGATGAAAGGGGAAGACAGATACTATTAGGGTCCCTTGCTTGTCTTGCTGCCTTCTGCCAAACATGAGCTGTTACTCCCCTGCGATGCAACCTTGGCTTCTAGCCAGCTGAGTGTGAACTGAAACCTCCACAAACTGTGAGGTATTTTGTCTCAGCAATGATAGAAAAGTGACTAAGGCACTGGGAAACTTACTGAGATGAGACCTGGTCTTAAAGTTAAAAAAAAAAAAAGGCTGGGGTATAGTTCAGTGCAAAAGCTCTGGTTTCAATTCCCAGTACTGCAATAAATAAAATAAAATCTAAAATATATTCCACTATGAAATATATGGCTACAAATGGAAATGGCTGGCTATGAGAAAACAGTAAGGCAAAGAATAACAGAAACATTAAAATTACATTGTGATTCTGTGATATGTTTATTGAGATTTAATTATTATATATTATTGGAAACTTTTATTTTTTAATTATTATTACGGCCAGCTCAGCCTGCCATAAAGCTGGCACAGCATGTGGTGCGGGTGATTGAATCACTGTCCCTGTGGTGGCCTAAGCTTGCCTAAACAAGTGCTTTAGACTGCTGAGCCATCTCACCCTCCCCAAAGATTGGTTCCAACGAAACTTTTATTATTAGAATACCTGCTTTCTTATTCCCACATATCCGCATGGGGTCAGTGTGCCTGGGGACACACATGCTGCTGGCCCTGGGGCAAAGGCAAGACTGCCATGAAGCCAGCCTGGGTTACCTGGCTCAGAAAATCCAAAAGGAGGGGCTGGGGAGATAGCTCAGGGGCACAAGTGCCTGGCTGGCAAGTGCAAGGTCCTGAGTTTGATCCCTGGTTCAGCAGCAACAACAAAAAACCCAAAAGGAAATGTGAGACTTGGTTTGCTTTGCCAGCCGACCTTTTGCCAGAGTGACATTGCAGTGCAAAAGTTCCCAGACCCCCATCATCCGGGGGTCTTAGACTGGCCCTGTGAGCCCCTGCAGACCCATACTGACATCAAGGCAGGTGCTGCTGTTGCTAACAGTGAGATGAATTAGAGCTAAACTAGTTATTTGCTTAAAAAAACTGCACAGTGCTGAGACCCCCATGGAGCTCTGCATCGCTGCCCTTCCTCCTCTGCCGAGCTGCAGACATGCTGCTGCCCTTTCTGTGCGGCTCACAGGGAAAGGCTGTGACTGCGCTTGGAGAAGGCCCAGGGCTGCCACCCGTCCCAAAAGGAGGCTGCAGGGAGGGCGGTGCTAAGTGAGCTCTGTGCTGCTTGTCCCCAGGGCACAGCTGGAAACCGACCTAAAGATCGAGAGGGAGTGGAGGCAGGCCCTGCAGGAGGACCTGCAGCGGGAGAAGGACGCAACAGTGCTTCTCAGGGACAGCACCCAGCAGGCCGCCGGCCTTAGAGAGGTAAAGAGAACTGCATAACTTACACTTGTACACGGGAACAGTGCTCAGGGCTCATCGGAAGGAGCAGAATATAACAAGGAGAGCCGGGCGTGGTGGCTCAGGCCTGTAATCCCAGCACTCGGGAGGCTGAGGCAGGAGGATTGGTGCGAGTTCGAGACCATCCTGGGCTACAAAAGTGAGCT